>JAINUG010000524.1:50000-60000 GCA_029706075.1 Aldrovandia affinis | reverse complement strand
GTCTTCTGGGAAGGAAGGAAATTCATTATAGAAATTAAACACAGTTCATACACTTTATAGCCGACCTTTTTCTGTGAACTCCAGTGATGTTCCTGTTTCTGTGAACTCCAGTGATGTTCCTGTTTGCAGTGGCCTCAACCACTCCTCTAAACTGTTTTCCACCTTATATCATTTTCTCTCTTCTCTCTCTCTCTCTTGCTCTCTTTCTCTCACACACTCTCCCTCTCTCCCTCTGGCCCACGCTAATGTGTTCTTAAAGGTCTGTGCACGACCATTGGGTGCAGGGCATGGGTGTGTCATTGGGCTGGTAGTGCATGCAGTGTGTGGCTTAGGGAGTGGCGAGGGCAAGGCCTCCCTCCCTCAAACCGCCTGATCTCTGATCTGAACTTTGTGTGTAAACTTGACTCTCTCTCTCTCTCTCACACGCTCACACACAAATGTGCACACACACTCACACACAAACAGGCACACAGACAGAATGTCACAACTCGACCGGCAAACGGGCATTTCCCCCAAGCCCCAAGCAGCAGGAGAAGTGAAAGGCATGCCAGAAATGCGCAAAGCCAATCAGCCAAATGACTGGCAGCTGTGATCCCGGGAGGATGCTTAACCTGCTGGCTTCCTCAGTTCTGCGCTTGAACATTTCATTTGCATTAGCCTTGTCTTACCTGCTTTGTTTTGTGTTCTCGCCACCTTGAAAAGTGTCTTCTCGTTTGTTTCCAAGAGTCCCTGAGTTTAGTTTATTCCGTAGCCCTGGAATACGTTTTGGATTTACTGTTTAGTGAGTTTTGTTTGTTCCTGCTCGTTTGTTATTTTGTTTTGTTTTGTTAGTAATTGTTACATGTCTTCTCAGCAGTAGAACAGTGAAAGCCAGACACACACACTTTATGTAACCACGTAACCAAGCTAGTCAGCAGAACAAGAGGCCACAGGTGGAAATTAGTTAAAGGCAAATTCTGCACAGATATTAGGAAGTTTTTCTTTACACAGAGAGTTGTCAATGCTTGGAACAGCTTGCCAGGTCGGGTAGTAGAGGCAGAAACACTTGGGCTATTCAAGTCCAGGCTAGATGCAGTACTAGATACTCTTTAGATTAGGACATGACGAGCCTAGATGGGCTGAACGGCCCGTTCTCATCATTATGCATTCTTATGTTCTTATGTTCTTATATCTGAACAATCTCCCCCTGGTGTATTTTGCCCTGTGGCATTTCAACACCTACTCGTTGTCATGATATTTCGTCACCTTCTCCGTTGGTGACCGTGACTGTGTAGATTGTGCACGTGGTGTCAATCCCCGACAGACCGTCCTGAAGCGCGTGATTTGGGCATTTTCGATGCAACCTTATGAATACTCCCCGCAATGACTGTGACGCTCAGTCACCGCCCGACCAAACCGACCCACCCCAAACCCCCTTCTCCAACCTCTGGGTGGTGCTCACGAGCTATTTCAGAGCGTCCCAGAACCACATCAGATGACTGAATGCCAACACTGTTTAAAATTAATGGGTACAGTTGTCTAAAGCGCGTGATATATGCTCCAACTCAGTCTAATTACTGTGGCTCTGTGGTTACTGTTGTTCTGTGTGGTTCAGTTGGTAGAGCACGGCCTTGGCAACGCTTGGGTTGTGGGTTTAATTCCCACTGGGACCACATATACAGAAAAACATGTATGCATTCACTACTGTAAGTCGCTTTGGATAAAAGCGTATGTTATTATTTTAACACCAGAATGTTTGTATATGCAAGTCCCTTTTAGTTTCGCAGAGCTGCTGTTTCCGCGGTAAGTTCGTAAGAGTTCGCATGTAGAAATGTATTCTTTCAGGAAAGGCAAGTCTGTGGAAAGGTCCCGTTTTGTTAGCATTTGTCGCCATCTAGTGGCGTTGTTTATGAACAATTTATAAAACGCACCCACCTGTATATAGTTCCGGTCCATTGTTCCTATTAACCCGTTTGCATTCCAGCTGTGAACGTATCACTTGACAGCCGATACCACGGGTACATTTTCATACATCGTTTGAATATTATTTTTCATCAGGACCAACATCCAGAGGCTGTCACATGCTGGGCTGAAAGCAAGCCCAGTGGCCACAGTCCAGCTTTTACCAGCCGGCTCTGGAGAGCTGAAACGATGGGGCCATATCTCTGGCGGAAAACTAGCGGTACAAAAGCAAGCTTCACCGGCGAAACCGATTAAGACCACCTCCACCTGCCGTGACAGCTAGCGAACGTTGCTTCAGTAACTGCACCTTGACTGACAGTGTCCAAATTGATATACAATAAGGGAAGGCGACATTTTGTTTTTGTTTTATGTAGCTAGTTAGCTAATGCATGTTTGTTTTGTAGCAGAATAAAAAAATCAGCTTAGCTCCTCTAGCTAGCCAGCGTACCCACTAGCTAACTACCTTTAACGAGCCCGTTAAACACGGTCCAAACTATCGTTGCTTAGTAACCGAATAATTTCTAGATGCTTCTTTTAAAACGTTCACTTACCTGAATTGTGCTGGTGCCTGCATGGTTAGGCCTGGTTGGTACTGAATGGGGTACATGTTTGTGTGTGTGTGTGTGTTAAAATAAATATGACCTACAGACATGCAGTGTGTGTGTTTGTCCTAACGGTGGGGTTAAAGTCACATGAATTTCACGTGAAATAATATATGCGATCACCTGTAGGATATCTGTGTGACAACCTGTGGCACACATGCGGGAATGTGTGGTAGATGCGACACGTCTGTTCGTGCAGGATTGCGAGTGGTGTTGTGGGACTACCAGCAAAATCGAGTTCGCGCTCTCCACTGCTGTGTTCAAGAAATCAGCGCACACAAAACGCACACCAGGGTCTTATCAAATGCAACGTTTATTCCATTTCGTTTCTCTTCTTTCCAATAACATAATCGTCGTCGTCATGATAAGCATCCTTTAGAACAGGAGCAGTCGCCTGTTTTGTACCAATAGGAGATTTTTACAACTCTAAAACTCTGCATGTTCAGCTTCAGAACATTGAGGAGGGAAAATATACATATATTTATATATATATATATATATATATCTATTTTCATAATTTTATATACTGTATATCTTCTACATTTCACCTATAATAGAAGGCACTTAGAACCATTAAAAATACTGATATTAAAATATCTCAATGTGCAAAGAACATAAGAAATAGGTAACAGGCCTATCAGGGCCTTGGTCAAACATTAACCCTTTGTGTGTCACTGTGGCACATTGCTAATGGACCGTCCCTACTTTGGGACACTGTAGCCTCATTCACAATGCCAACTTGTTCCCTAGCATTTATGCTACTTCTCCCCAAAATTGTACTTTGTTCACTACAGCCCGTATTCACCTCTATTTTTCAAAGAAAATAAATGCGCATTAGAAATCTTTAAATTAGGGGAATAAAGTGTACCGTTTCTTTTGGGGGTTTCTTAAATAGGAGGTGTGCCAGGAAAAGTAAGATGGCATGTGACAGAGTTAGGGTCCATGTTTAATTTGAGTCCGGACATACATCAACTGAACGGGAGAGTGCTGTCTGGATTGAGGTCCTCTGTCACACAGGCGACAACCACGAAGACTGCAGTATTTCAACCACAGTGCTATAAAGAATTCATCTCTTCTTATTTCAGAGATTAGCAGCACACTTTCCGCTGAGAAAAAAACAATAGTTTTTTCTTGTTTTGTTTTTTTATCATGCAAAAAGTGTTTTGTTTTTCCAGGGAGCGCCCAAAGGGTTAATGTTTCAATCAGTCTATTCAAATAAAATAAAATAACACATGTAGTAGATGTGGATCCTATGAGGATCTGTGTCATTTGGTGGCTTTCAATTCCAGAGAGGGACGAGGAAGGGGGCGGCTGTGTGTCTGAAGATTCTGCTGTTGCCAGGGGAACAACATCTCAGGGGCAATAGCCCACCCAGCTCAGTGTGACATCATCGCCTGACATCACACAGAAGGAAGGCTGGTCGACTCACAGAGAGGACCTCCCTCTCTCTCTCTCTCTCCTGCTCAGTCCGCAGGCCAGAGACACTTGAGACACACACACACACACACACACACACACACACACACACAGACAGACAGATTCTCTCAGTCTTCTGGACTGACCCCAGAACCCCCTCTGGCTGGGCCAGAGCATGTTTTGACAGAGAGGATTGAACTTGTTTGTTTTAAGCGCTGGGCCCTGCAGAGGAGATGTGCAGGCGCACAATTCAGCGCCGTGTCCCGTAATCCTCGCGCGTAGGGCACCCGGAGTTCAGAGACCGTGAGAAGACACGCTCCCACCGCACACTGGAGGAGAGACCTCTGCGCGGTTTAAACTAAGCCTGGAATACGACTCTCTAATCTGAGCTGTGCCCTCTGCGTGTGTGTCTGTGTGACAGTCCCGTGTCTGTGTGTGTGTGTGTGTGTGTGTGTGTCAGTCCCATGTCTGTGTGTGTGTGTGTGTGTGTGTGTGTGTGTGTCTGTGTGACAGTCCCATGTCTGTGTGTCTGTGCGTGTGTGTGTGTGTCCGTGTGTGTGTGTGTGTGTGTGTGTGTGTGACAGTCCCATGTCTGTGTGTGTGTGTGTGTGTGTGTGTCTATGTGACAGTCCCATGTCTGTGTGTGTGTGTCTATGTGACAGTCCCATGTCTGTGTGTGTGTGTGTGTTGTGCGTGTATATGAGTGTGCATACATTTGTGTGTAAGTGTGCATTTGCCTGTGTGTATCTTTGTGTTTGTGTATGTGTGTGTATGTGGAATGTATGTGTGTGTGCGGGTAATTTTGTTTTACGTGTACAGTACGTGTGTTTGTGTGTGTGCACGTGCGTGTATATTTGTGTGTGTGGTTTGCATGGATGTGTGTGTGTGTGGCACACTGAAAAGTACCAGTGGGGAATTGAGGTTGTTTTGCTGGTGACAGAGTGACAGAGACTGATCCTCCATCGTCAGGATGAGCGTCCGGAGGAGGTACAGGAACTCGGGACACGGACACAACTAAGTGTGTATATTAGTCGCCCAAACTGTGAGGAGTGGGGGAGGGGGGGGGTCGGCAGAAAGCTGCGGATCCCATTCCAAAGCCTCCCTCTGGGAAAAAGCCACATTCAGAGCAGCAACAGCGGGGATACAAGGGAAAGGAGGCAAGTTCAACATTGGGTAATGTCTCGTCCAAAGTACAAAATACAAGAAAACAAAAATGACAGCAATAACCATAATCATTAAAAAAAAAAAAAAATCTAAATAGCATAATGGAGATGTAGGCAGAGGAGAGCAGGCTGTTTCCGTCGTCGCTCGCTTTAGGGAATGTTCATTGTGTCAGAAACACTCTGTCTCCCCCGCTCCACCTCCCCCACCCTGTCTTCCTCTCCTTAAAACCCCCGCACTGTGGCGATTCCGCAGCGTCATCTTTCTGCGTCAACATTCCATGACATCACGTCTGCGTCACGGGCGAGTGAGGACCCCTGGGCCTAAAGAAGGAGGCGGCCGCTGACCGCCCGAGCTCAAGTGTAACACTGAAGGGAAAGGCAGAGTCTGGCCAAACGGCGCTTTGTCACTTAAAGGGAAAGTCTGTGTCAGAGTTTTTTAAGTAGAATTAGATTTTTTTCTCCATTGTCAGTTGAAGCTCCACGGTTGAAGACAACTGAAAGAAGCAAAGAGGTGGTGCTAACTGGCCAACTTCAGCTCACGTTTCAGCGCGGTGGAGTGTAGCTCCCAGAGGAGCCTGGCTGTGCAGCACGACGGGAAGCCTGAGGGAAGAGCAGCTCGGCTCCTGAGGGAAGGTCCCATAGGCCCTGCAGATTAACTACACTGCATTAATTATACATTTGACAAATTTACTGTCGACTACTAATGGAGCAATTTCAGGCCCGTGTCGCTGGGCCTCTTCCAATTGTCTGTACGTAGCTGCTGGGGCTTTAAATTCATTACTAGTGGCATTTCCTTTCGTTTAAAATTAAGCCTCTTCAAAAAGCAAAACAGAGATTTTTGTTGTTGAGCTCAAACTAAGCTCAGCTGCGTGTCTGTGACGTGACAGACACAAAATATAAACGGCAGCCTTTTAATAAATTGTGTCATCTACATGTACGTATTTGTTTTCTTATTTTTGCTAGCTGGCCTGTCGTTCGTTATTTTAATCGGACTCGTTTGCTTGTCTTTGCCGGTTGTCGGAAATGTCTTTCATTGAAAAATAAATTGGGTGTTGCAGTTAGAGAGCCCCCCCGGGCTCGTGCACAGCTGCGGTGTGTTGGTCCAAGTAAACCACGCGAAACTGAGTGGTAATAAGATTCACCGTTCGGTCGGGGCTGCTGAGCAGGACGCAATGTGTGAGATGTCCACCAGGGGGCACCAGTGTCTAAGATCTCCTGAGTCGGAGCTGGGAAGAGACTAAGCGCCATGCCCGTGATGACATCATGTGACCACTAAAGACATTCAGGTTGAAAGAGTATGGGTGGAATAAATTACTTGTCACAAAACAAAGTTTACATTTATATGGTTTGAATAATGAGAGGCTAAGCTGTTTAAAAAAAAACGATTTAAATCACTTTAAAATTTGTGATTATTCATGCTTTTTCTGGTCAATTTCTTTAAAATGTTTACCAGCATTATGGAAAAGTTTAACCGTTTTATATTTTTTCGTTTGTTTTTTGTTCTACTTCGTGGTCCTGGTGGTCTGTGACTATATGAAACATATTCACCAGCATGTTGATCTGGACACGAGGAACAGTGTCTCTTTCTGTCTTGTTTGTGAGGAAGCGCTCGGAATTTAGAGCAAATACTGTTCCGTTCACGGATGAACCGTGAAGTGGCGGATAGGCTCAGAGCGCGTAGTCCAAGGCCGTAACCATGGAGTCAACATTGGGGGGGACCAAATCAATTTATTTATATTTTTTATATCAGCTAGGCTATATATTGGGGGGGACATTTTGAGCATATCTGAATATTGGGGGGGATGTGTCCCCCCCAATATATATGGTAATTTCGGCCTTGGCGTAGTCTCTTCCCTGGTCAGACAGCCGCGCCCCGCTCTGAACGCCTCTCCTCCGCGCCCCGTCGGTGGGGCTGCATGTCAAGCGGCGGTCCTTCAGCGAACTCGTCCCTGCCACGGGCACGGACTGTCCATTTCAAACAGTTTTAACGTTGTGGCAGCAAAACAGTGGATAAAAAAAACGGATAAAAAAAAAAAAAAAAAACATGGCAAGGGTAATGAACACTTCAGCCAGCAAAGCAGTCAGTCCACCCGTCTGTCTCCTCGCGACGCGTCGTCGGAGCGAGCCTCTCGCCGGCGCCACAGTGCCGCCCTGCTGGCGGGAATGTGCGGTGGCCCGTTGTCTGTCTTTATTTCCTCAGCCGAGCAGATCGTTGGAAGAGCGCCCCTACGACCCTCCCTTCACCGAACCCTGTCCTGCACCCCCCAGCCCAGCCTCACCCCCCTGCCCCCTGTCCCACCCTGCCCCCTGATCCCCCGCCCCAAAACAAGCTTCAGCTGACCGCAGCTGGCTTCAGCACCACCGGGCCAGCAGGGGGCAGCACCACCCAGGACAGCGGGTCACGCCCCGCGCCGGGCGACAGGTTGAGCACCGCTCCCCGGAGCTCCTCCATCCCGTCCTCGCCCCCCTCCTCCCCCCCCGTGCCCCGCCCCCCGCCCGTGGCCCCACCTCCCCAGGCGCAGGGCGGACGAGGCGGGGAAGCCCAGGTTCGAGGCGGCGGCGAAGGCAGGCGAGAAGAGCGAGGCCTTGGCCAGGCCCAGCGGGCCCCCGCTGAAGGAGAAGAAAGGGGCCCCGCCCGCCAGCCCGGAGTGCGTGGAGGAGGCCAGCGCGCTCAAGTCCAGGGGTCCCCGGGGGCCCAGAGAGGAGAGGGGCAGGCCCCCCAGGCCCTGCAGGGCGTGGCCCCCGAGGCGCGGCCGCCGCCCCCGGGATGAGGATGTAGGGGAGCTCGCCCCCCCGTTGACCCCGCCCCCGCCCACTACACGGCCCGCCTTCAGCAGGGCCCCCACGCCCTCGTGTGGGCCGGGGTCCGGGGCCACAAAGTGCCCGTGGGCCTTGATGTGCTTGCGCAGGGAGCTGGGGTCCGTGTAGCGCTTCAGGCAGCCCGCCATCTTGCAGTAGTAAGGCTTGTCCACGTAGTGCGTGCGCGTGTGCTTGAAGCGGTCGCTGGAGTTGGAGTAGCGCTTGTTGCAGCCCTCGTACGGACAGATGTATGGCTTCTCTCCTGAGAGGGAGAGGGGGAGGGGGAGGGGGAGGAGGGGGAGGGGGAGAGGGGAAAGAGAGAGAGGGGAGGGAGAGAGAGAGGGAGGGAGGAGAGAAGGAGGAGGGGGAGAGGGGGAGGAGGGGAGAGGGAGGGAGGAGAGAAGGAAAGGGGGAGGGGGGAGGGAGAAGGAAAAGGGAGAGAGGGAGGGGGAAGTCAGAAATTAGTCAGGAGAGATTATGGTTAAAGAGGTGTGTGGTATGGAAATATGCGACGTACACACCACCCTGTGTGTGAGCGGTTGTGATGTGAGCGGTTGTGGTCACACTGACCTGTGTGTGAGCGGTTGTGATGTGAGCGGTTGTGGTCACACTGACCTGTGTGTGAGCGGTTGTGATGTGAGCGGTGTGATGTGTGTGAGTGGTTGTGATGTGAGCGGTTGTGATGTGAGCGGTTGTGATGTGAGTGGTTGTGATGTGAGCGGTTGTGGTCACACTAACCTGTGTGTGAGCGGTTGTGGATCTTGAGGTTCTCGAGACGGGAGAAGCTCTTGTTGCAGG
This sequence comes from Aldrovandia affinis, assembly GCA_029706075.1. Classification (NCBI taxonomy): domain Eukaryota; kingdom Metazoa; phylum Chordata; class Actinopteri; order Notacanthiformes; family Halosauridae; genus Aldrovandia; species Aldrovandia affinis. The sequence continues at coordinate 51,281 of JAINUG010000524.1, read as the reverse complement.
TGGGGCAGTGGTGCGGTTTCTCATTGGTGTGTGTGCGGATGTGGATCAACATCTTGTACCTGCAGGACAAGGGCACACATATGGGAGTCTGGTACTCACACTCACACTCACACTCACTCACACTCACACTCACACTCACTCACACTCACACTCACACTCACACACACTCACACTCACACTCACACTCACACACACTCACACTCACACTCACACTCACACTCACACACACACACACACACACACACACACACACATATGGGAGTCTGGTACTCACACACACACACACACACACACACACAGAAATAGAGATAAAACATACAAACATACACACACACACACACACACATGGGAGCATGGTACACACACACCCCCACAAACACTCTGGAGAAGAGCGCTTGTTTGTCTATGCTCTCTCAAATTAAGGTTGCAGAGATGAGGCTGAACAAGAAATACAAACAAACATTCCAAAAAGAGAAAAACTGAGGTCAAAAATTGGTTGAGCAAAGAAATAAATTCCCTCCAAAAATCTGTGGGAGGGTCCGAGCCCGCCTACCTGGCGTTGAAGCCCCTCCCATTGCGAGCACACCCCTCCCACTGGCAGCAGTACCCAGACTCCTTCTCGGGCTTGACGTGGAAGTCGTTGACGTGGTCCACCAGATCCTGCAAGGAGTGGAAGAGCAGGCGGCACTGGGAGACAGAGAGGAAGGAGGGAGGAGGAGAAAGGAGGGAGGAGCGGAGGAGAGAGAGGTCAGAATTAGCCAAGGAACGGTGTCAGTAGGGCAGGGGGGCGGGCAGCTCCGTTCCTGGAGGGCTGCTCTGTCAGTTAGCTCATTCGCTGCGTGCACCAGCACCAGTTCACCCGTAGATTAGACGACGGTGACTCTTTTCACGTGCGGACATGCCGCTCAGGAGCTCATCAAGAAGTGTGGCCAAACTGTCAAGTCACACAACTGATGGCGCTAATGAAATAACGAAGAGCAGAAGTGGGCGTGAAATCCAGACACAGGTGCGGCCCTCCCTGCCCACCCCTGCATTAGAACGTGGTCATAGCGACGCCCCTGACCACTGCATTAGAACGTGGTCATAGCAACACCCTTGACCGCTGCATTAGAACGTGGTCATAGCACCCCTGACCGCTGCATTAGAACGTGGTCATAGCAACGGCCCTGACCGCTGCATTAGAACGTGGTCATAGCAACACCCCTGACCGCTGCATCAGAACGTGGTCATAGCAACGCCCCTGACCGCTGCATCAGAACGTGGTCATAGCAACGCCTCTGA
>JAINUG010000524.1:0-45000 GCA_029706075.1 Aldrovandia affinis | reverse complement strand
CACACACACACACACACACACACACACAGACCCCCTGTATCAAAGTCAAAGTCAAAGTGTTTTATTTATCAAGTGCACAGTATAACACAAGGTCATTCTGAACAATGAAATTCTCTGGGACATGGCAAGCAACAACTAAGTAGTGACCAATAGCAGAAATACACATAACAGTAAACATTAAACATTAAACATTTGTAGCAGTTCCAGAACCAGTAAAAAGGGGGAATATAGACAGCAGAATAAGAGTTTTAAATATGTAAATATAAAGTGAAGAAGTGCCGATGGATATGTGCATTTGTGTATGATATGTGTATCACACAATAACACAGTGCCATACAGCCCCTGATTAAACCCTGCACACCTCAGTAATATAATCAGACGGCACATAACGTCTCTGCTCCGTGTCTGTCCCACATGTGCAGCACGCTTTAAACCAGCGACCAGAGAGACAGGGCATGCCCACAGCGGGCAGAGAGACAGGGCATGCCCACAGCGGGCAGAGAGACAGAGCATGCCCACAGCGGGCAGAGAGACACATGCCCACAGTGGGCAGAGAGACAGAGCATGCCCACAGCGGGCAGAGAGACAGAGCATGCCCACAGAGGCCAGAGAGACAGGGCATGCCCACAGCGGCCAGAGAGACAGAGCACGCCCACAGCGGCCAGAGAGACAGGGAAACGCCCACAGCGGGCAGAGAGACAGAGCATGCCCACAGCGGGCAGAGAGACAGAGCATGCCCACAGCGGGCAGAGAGACAGAGCACGCCCACAGCGGCCAGAGAGACAGGGCATGCCCACAGCGGTCAGAGAGACAGAGCATGCCCACAGCAGCCCTCCTGCAGCACACAGGCACATCCTCGCTGTTACGCAACACGCCGGGAGGCTTTCGCATTGGTCCACCGATCCCGCCAATCACAGCGCAGCTCACAACACAGCGCCCTGGCAAACAGAACACCGCTTTACTCCGGTGCTGCCCAAACCGTCTGGGCCCACGACCAACTCCCGGCAAATATATGTTCTGTGACCCCCCCATCCCTTATCAAAATACAGCCTAATATGTTCAAGTGTGGAACAAATGGGTTTATTTTACACTAAGATAGCCTTTATTAATCCCGAGGGGGGGGGAAATTTGTACACTGTGTACAAAACTACCGCACGTCTACAGATGCTCCAATGAGACAAACTCGTACGTCGGGGTTGTCTGAAATGCGTAGCTGGAAAACACGGACAGATGCAAACGCTTCCCTTGGGGCGGCAATAGCTGTCTCTGTGTGTCGTTGCATGTACACGTGTCGCTGTTTTGTGGCATTGGAGGTTCTGCTGCTGCCGTTTGTACACTTTATTTCATGTGTGGTCATGTGGTCCACCTCGATATCTCCCATGGCCCGCCAGTGGGTCCCGATCTACAGTTTGGGGACCACCACTTTACTGGGAACCAATCACACAGCTCAGCGCTCTGCTTTAACACTGCTTTGGCCATCTTCCACAAGAGACTGAAAAGCCACCTCTTCAGACTACACTTCCACTGGATACATAACAAAAAACTTTTCTCTCCCTGCATAGCCAGTCCCCGCCAAACCGGCTACAGTGAGTCTCTACCCAGCCAATCCCAGCACAATGAGTCTCTACCCAGCCAATCCCAGCACAGTGAGTCTCTACCCAGCCAATCCCAGCACAGTGAGTCTCTACACAGCCAATACCAGCACAGTGAGTCTCTACACAGCCAATCACAGCCCAGTGAGTCTCTACACAGCCAATCCCAGCACAGTGAGTCTCTACACAGCCAATCCCAGCACAGTGAGTCTCTACACAGCCAATCCCAGCACAGTGAGTCTCTACACAGCCAATCCCAGCACAGTGAGTCTCTACACAGCCAATCCCAGCACAGTGAGTCTCTACACAGCCAATCCCAGCCCAGTGAGTCTCTACACAGCCAATCCCAGCACAGTGAGTCTCTACACAGCCAATCCCAGCACACTGAATCTCAGCACAGCCAATCCCAGCACACTGAATCTCAGCACAGCCAATCCCAGCCCACGCCCAGTTGTCTGTGTGAGTCTCTCACAGCTCCCAGTGGGCTGAGCCAATCCCAGCACAGGAGTCCCAGCCAATCTCACACGTGAGTCCTCATCCCAGCCCAGTCCATGTAAAACAATTACTGAATCTCAGTGCACACTGAATCTGGCAATCAGCTGCCATAGATCCTCCCTTCCTCTCTCTCAGCCCCATTCCAACCCCATCCCCCCCACCCCCATTCCCCAGGCAGCTCAACAGTGGTACAGTCCTGCCTGACACTGGGACAGCTATGACTGTGGTGGAATGTTACACAACTCTAGAAGATATGGGGGTTGGGGGGTAAAGACACAGATGGGAGAGGACACTCACAAACAGCATCGCAATCCTGGAATTTAACAGCACACGCTTAGAGCCTCCTTACCCAGTTCAGCACACTGTCTGTGTTATGTGTGTGTGTGTGTGTACTGTACACACACTCTATCACACACACACACACACACACGCACAGACACACATACACACACACAAATACACACACTCATATACACACACGCACACACTTTCTTATGCATACACACATACACCCACACACACCCTCTTAGGCATGCACACACGCACGCACGCACGCACGTACGCACGCACACACATACACACACACACACACACACTCATATGCACACACATACACACACACACACAAGCACACTCACACACTCACACACACACACACACATACACGGCAGAAAATCCCTCCAGTGACGAAGGCAGACAGCTCTTGTATCACACTGCTGTCTGCCACTCCTTGGCAAGCCCTGTCCAACCTGGGCCCCACTCCAGACTCCCCCTCTCTCTCTCTCCATCCGTCCCTCCCTCCCTCCCTCCCTCCCTCCCTCCCGCTCTCTCTCTCTCTCTCTTCTTCCCTTGTCTCTTCCTCATTCTCCAACTCTCCCTCTGCCTCGTTCTGTCCCCCTCTCTCCCTGTCTCTCCTCCGAGCTCCAGTGAGCTGCTCCAGCCCTGTCGTTGCCGTTGGCCCGCCCCCTGGAGAAGGAGTCACTGATTAACAGCTGAGCGGTGAAGGGGGACAGCAAGAGGAGTCATGACCTAGCGGACACAGCCCTGCTGTCCTGGTGCCAGGAGCGACCCTGCTGACACTGGGGCCTCTGCCACACACTGCCCTGTGCATCACTGCGGATTCAAGAGTGGACAGTGTGTGTGTGTGTGTGTGTGTGTGTGTGTGTGTGTGTGTGTGTGCGTGCGTGAGTGTGCTTGTATGTGTGTGTATCCGTGTGCATATGAGTGTGTGTGTATTTATGTGTGTGTCTGCATGCGTGAGTGTGCTTGTACGTGTGTGCATGTGTGTGCATATGAGTGTGTGTGTATTTATGTGTGTGTGTGTGTGTGTGTGTCTGTCTTTGTGCGGTGGGGTCAGGTTGTCATTGTGAAGCTCCCTGCTTTGAAAGGCATCTTTGTCTCCTCCCTCTCGTCGAGTACACACAGGCTGGTGCAGCTTAGGAGTGGAGGGGTGGAGGGGGTGGAGGGCAGGAGGGTGGAGGGGTGGAGGGTGGAGGAGTGGAGGGGATGGAGGGCAGGAGGGGTGGAGGGGCGGAGGGGTGGAGGGGGTGGAGGAGTGGAGGGGTGGAGGGCAGGAGGGGTGGAGGGGTGGAGGGGTGGAGGGCAGGAGGGGTGGAGGGCAGGAGGCTGAATGAAACGTCTGTGTCCACAGTTACCCCCTGAACCCCAGGCTGCTCCTGACATCCACTCTCTTCATTACGGAAGGGAAGACAATCCACTTCCTTCAGAGAGGACTTGTTTCTCGCATGTGCGTGTGCGTGTGTGTGTATTTATGTGAGTGTGTGTGTGTGTGTGTGTGAAAAAAAAAAAAAAAAATAAAAATAATAATAGGCGGCAGTGGTGGTGGTGCAGTGGATAGCACTGTCGCGGCACAGCAAGAAGGTCTCGGGTTCGAATCCAGGCCGGGGGCCTTTCTGTGTGGAGTTTGCATGTTCTCCCCGTGTCCGCGTGGGTTTCCTCCGGGTACTCCGGTTTCCTCCCACAGTCCAAAGACATGCACGTTAGGCTAATTGGAGAGTCTAAATTGCCCGTAGGTATGAGTGTGTGAGTGAATGGTGTATGTAGTGCCCTGCGATGGATTGGCGACCTGTCCAGGGTGTATTCCTGCCTCTCGCCAGGAACGCATGCTGGGATAGGCTCCAGCCCCCCCCCACGCGACCCTGACCAGGAATAAGCGGCTTAGATAATGGATGGATGGATGGAAAATAATAATAACTAACCTTTTCCTTCCCAGTGTTACAGGTATGGTACGCAGCTGCCTACAACAATGTCTATCACTGTATTACTGCACTGATCTATAATTGTTCCTACCATGTATTAATGCACATCTTGTAAGTCGCTCTGGATAAGAGCGTCTGCTAAATGCTTAAAATGTCAATGTAAAATGTAAAAATGTCTGTGCAGCCAATCACAGCAGGGCGAGTCTCTGCAGCGTGACACGCGACCACGAGGACAGCCAATCACAGCACGGCGAGTCTCCGCACCACGAGGACAGCCAATCACAGCACGGCACCAGCAGCAGCGCGGCCTTCCCATTTCTGACATGTGCTCGACGGACCCTCCTCCGTGGCGACTTCCACAGCTTGTTTCCGCGTAGATTTCCTTCGTCCTCTCTCTCGCGTGCCCGTTTGCACAGCTGGATATTTACTCTAGCCTTTCAGGTCGTGTGCCGTCTCGCGGGGCACGACAACATCACCACCCCCGACATCGAACCCACAACCTGCAGGGGGAGGGCCCGGCCCCTCCCTGCACAGCCCGCCCGGAGCCTCCACAGGGGACAATGGACCCAGTGACCTCTCCCTCACGCCCCGCAATCCATGGATCAGTGTTCATCCAGACCCCCACCCACCCTTCCTCCCTCTCTCTCTCTCTCCCTCTCTCTCCTCTCTCTCTCTCTCCCTCTCTCTCTCTCCCTCTCTCTCTCCCTCTCTCCCTCTCTCTCTCTCCCTCCCTCTCTCTCTCTCTCCCTCTCTCTCTCTCTCCTCCTGTGACCTCCCTCTGGGCAGTGTGCCGAGATCCTGACTGATCCCCCCCAGCCCCCTCGTTGACACACACCCAAACCACAGCCTCTCCCGACGCCCGCCCCCACCCCCCCTGCCAACTGTATCGCACGCAGCCCGGGCGCACAGAGGCTTTCCTGCCCCCTGTCCATCTCGGCCAGACACCACTCAGACAGGAAACCTCAGTTTCCACTGCGCCCTGAGCTGGCCTCTCCCTCTCCCTCTCCCCGCTCCCCTCTCTCTCTCTCTGTCCCTCTCTCTTGCTCTCTCTCTCTCCCCTCCCCTCTCTCTCTCTCTCTCTCTCTCTCTCCCCCTTCTCACTCCCCCTCTCCCTCTCCCCTCTCCCCTCCCTCTCTCTCTCTCTCTCCATTTCTCACTCCCTCTCCCTCTCCCTCTCCCCTCTCCCCACCCCCCTCTCTCTCTCTCCCTCTCCACCCTCCCCCTCCCTCCCTCTCTCTCTCTCTCTCTCTCTCTCTCTCTCTCTCCCTTTCTCACTCCCTCTCCCTCTCCTCTCCCCCGCCCCCTCTCTCTCTCCCTCCCCCTCCCTCTCTCCCTTTCTCACTCCCCTCTCCCTCTCCCTCTCCCCACCCCCTCTCTCTCTTTCCCTCACCACCCTCCCTCTCTCTTCAGCTCAGGATTCAATAAAGCATTACATTCAAAATGCTTTATTGGCATGACATACTTCAATATATTGCCAAAGCTTTACGGAAACAAACATCCCACACATTCTCCGGTGATTTCTTAGGTCAGCTTGGATCCAATCTGCTGTGACCCACATGTCTCTGTCTCTCTCCATCCCTCTCCCTCTCTCTCACCCCTCTCTGTCTCTCTCCATCCCTCTCTCATTCTCTCTCCCTCTCTCAATACAAATTCAAATGGAGCTTTATTGGCATGACAAATACAATTGTGTTGCTAAAGCACAGCACACATATTCATTCATAAAATAACAATACATACAATAATAAAGAATCATATACTGTATGTTGACACTGTATGTTCTCTCTCTCTCTCCCCTCCCTCTCTCTTTTCTCGTGCTCTGTGAAACGCACAAGGCCCTTAAATGTCATTACGCAGCGATGTAACCAAAGAGCGAACACAACGCAGTGCAAGGGCCGCTTCGGTGGGCTGGGGGCAGAGAGGAGAGACGATATGTGAATGCTTTGGCTGCAGAAATGTGCGTTTGTCATGCAAAGTAAAAACTGAAATGTAAAACGAGAGGGAAAGGGGGCAGAAGAGAGAGGGAGAGGTGGAGAGAGAAAAGGAGAGAGGGAAGAGAGAGACAGTGCAGGCTGGGGGCGCGGAGGGTGTGGACCAGCCCAGACATGTCCAGCACCTCAGAAAGAACAGACTCTCCCAGTTTTACGAGAGATAACCCAGCCAATCACAGCCAGTCTCTCACAGATTTAGGAGTGATAACCCAGCCAATCACAGCCAGTCTGTCTCAGGCCATGTCCACACTAATGCGGACACATTTAAAAACGCCGTTTTCGTGCCGAAATGTTCTCCGTCCACACTAGCGTCTTCACAGCGTTTTCGAAAAGTTGGCCGTCCTAAATCGTCTGTTAGGATATGAGAACAGGTTAGTTTTCTCTGTGAGATCCTGCTCTGTGGTTTCTCACAGAGACTGGCTGTGATTGGCTGGGTTATCACTCCTAAATCTGTGAGAGACTGGCTGTGATTGGCTGGGTTATCTCTTAGAAAACTACACAGCCAGTCTCTCACAGATTTAGGAGTGATAACCCAGCCAATCACAGCCAGTCTCTCACAGATTTAGGAGTGATAACCCAGCCAATCACAGACAGTCTCTGTAAGGAACCACAGAGCAGGATCTCGCAGAGAAAACGAACCTGTTCTCATATCCTAACAGACGATTTACAGGACGGGTGGAATATCTTTCAACATTAATGTACTATATGTAGTTAAACATGTCCTTTTAGGTGAATGAATGTAACAGATTACTGGCACAGGATTGCATCCTCCAGCTGTGGACTAGTGCAGGTCTGGAGATAAACAAGCAATGGCCCTGTATCACGCTGCAGCTGAACTGAGCAACTTTTTTTTTTTTAGCCATTTATCAGACGCTCTTATCCAGAGCGACTTACACAGTTCACATTTGTACACATGCAATCCATTTATACAGCTGGATATTTTACTGAAGCAATTTAGGTTAAGTGCCCGCACCTGGGAATCGAACCAGCAACCTCTGAGTTACAAGGCCAGTTCCCTAACCATTACACTACACTGCCGCCTGAGTAACTACACTGCCGAACTGAGTAACTCACACTGAAATGAGTAACTCACACTGAAATTACTAACTCATACTGAAATGAGTAACTCACACTGAACCGAGTAACTCACACTGAACCGTAACTGAAATGAGTAACTCGCACTGAAATGAGTAACTCACACTGAAATGAGTAACTCACATTGAACCGAGTAACTCACACTGAACCGAGTAACTCACACTGAAATGAGTAACTCACACTACTGCACAAGCATGCCCTGTCTGCTATAATCGCATTCCTCCAACAAGATATTTGCCCCTTATTTACTTAACATGTGCTTTTGAGCCCTTTCTCTCTGTCGCTCTCTGCGTGCTTACTTGTCTGTTTTCCCTTATGTGGCCCTGTGTTCTTCATGTGAAATTCTGCATTTAAAAGTGTTCATACAAAAGGATACCAGATTATAAAAAAGCATGTCGCCGCCCCCACCACCCCACCCCCTCACCCCCCCACCTCGGGTTCCGGGACCGTGGTGACACATTAACAGGGCAATGCTCTCACGCGATAGGGAGCGGCGCTATGGAAATATACGCTGACCTCTCTCTCTCTCTTTCTCTTTCTCCCTCTGCCTCTCTTTCTCCATCTCTCCCCTTCTCTCAATTCAATGTTCTGTGCGGCTCAGTGGGTAGAGCGTGGCGCCGAGAGTGCTTAGGCTGCGGGTTCGATTCCCATCGGGACCACATACACTGAAAAACGTATGCGTTCACTACTGTAAGTCACTTTGGATAAAAGCGTCTGCTAAATGGCATATGTTGTATGTTATGCTTTCTTAGCAGGACAACCAGATCAGCATTGCCCATTTCCAACTATGCCCTATTGTAAAAAAAACCCACCTATAACGACTGATCATTTATTTTGGGGGTTTCACATTTTTTCCCCATTTTCTCCCAATTTGGTAGCCAATTGCACCCTATTTATAATTCAACAATCCCTTCCCTCGTACTATGAGCTCACCACTGCAACTCTGGGATTGGCAGTGACAAAGGCGCCAAACCGCCTCTTACGAGATGGAACTCGCCAAGCAGTCAACTGCTTCCCTCCCCCCTGCCGCGGACAGCCAATCGCCGGCCCCTAACCGGCCGCAGTGGGCAACCTGCACTCCGGACAAGTTTACCGGTTGCGCCATCCAGGGGCCCGACTGATTGGTTTTACATCTGCACTTACCAGAGCCACTGAGGTCAAATACCTTGGTCTGCAGTGCAAAGGAGTTGAAGCAACAACCCTCTGGTCTATGGGTCAGCCTGTCCCTGTTCTGATTCAATGAGATTCTGCTCAGAGTCAGTGCTCTGACTCAACACATTTCTGCTCTGACTCATAGAATCTCTGCTCTGACTTAGTAAGTCTCTGACTGAAGCTTGTTTTCACACAGAAATGTTATGGCCAGTACAATGCTGGTAAAGTACTGGTATACCCATTAGTGTGAATATGTAATGTTACATAAATCATATTTTTATTGTACCACCTCAGAGAAGCAGCTCAATGCTGCTATTGCACTGGCCAGAATATGTTGGCATGAAACTTGACATTTCACTCACACTGACCAGTCTAATGAGCATCTGTAAACGCTATTTTTCACCTATTACGTAAACGATCGCAGCGATTCTTATATATGTGTTTGAAAAAAAGCATATAAAATGATACAGTATGTTGTCCATATAAGCCTTGTGTGGACGTACAGGTAATTGCCAACATAAAGGAAACGTGAGTAAATGAAGGGTTCTGGTGGTCCTGTGTCTGTGTTGTGTGGGGTGTATTTTCCTGGCATGGTTTAAGGTCCAATCAACCCCTTAGAGGGCACGATAAACGCCAATAAATACAAGGCCATTCTGAGTGATATGGTAAGGGTCTCTTCCAGGATGACAAGGCCCCCATGCACAGGGCACTGAATGGTTTGATGAGCATGAAAACGATGTAAACCATGCGCCATGGCCGTCTCAGTCACCAGATCTCTCATGGGATATTCTGGAGCGGCGCCTGAGACAGCGTGAGATCCAGACCCTTGCAGAATCTACGCCGAGGTGCAATGAAGCTGTTCTGGCAGCTCGCGTTGGCCCGACGCCCTATTTAAGACACTTTGTGTTGGTGTTTCCTTTATTTTGGCAGTTACCCATATATCCACACAATATAGAGATGGAGGGGGGATGGATGGAGGGAGAGAGAAGGGGCAGAGGTAGGTGGAGGGAGAGAGATGAAGGGAGGATGGATGGAGGGAGAGAGAAGGGGCAGAGGTAGGTGGAGGGAGAGAGATGGAGGGGGATGGATGGAGGGAGAAGAGAATGGAGGGGCAGAGAGGAGGATGGATGGAGGGAGAGAGATGAAGGGAGGTAGGGATGGAGAGGAGGAGAGAGAGAGAAGGGGCAGAGGCAGAGGAGGGAGAGAGATGGAGGTGGAGGGAGAGAGATGGAGGGGAGAGATGGATGGATGGATGGAGGAGAGAGAAGGGGCAGAGGTAGGTGGAGGGAGAGAGATGGAGGGGGATGGATGGAGGGAGAGAGAAGGGGCAGAGGTAGGTGGAGGGAGAGAGATGGAGGGGGGATGGATGGAGGGAGAGAGAAGGGGCAGAGGTAGGTGGAGGGAGAGAGATGAAGGGGGATGGATGGAGGGAGAGAGAAGGGGCAGAGGTAGGTGGAGGGAGAGAGATGAAGGGAGGGAGACTGTAAAGAAAGCAGGGAGAGAGGCTTCAGAAGCGTTGGCTTGAAGGACTGGAAATTTCTACCACACCGTGACCACTTCCCTCACACTGCTTCGTAGCCAAGTGCTGACACGCTGTGAGTGTGTGTGTGTGTGTGTGTGTGTGTGTGTGTGTGTGTGTGTGTGTCTCACTGTCAGAGTGAGCGCTCTTGTGCACAGAAGATGACTATTAGTCACCTTGCCCATGTGCCCTAAACTTTGGGAACATTACACACACACAAACACACACACACACACACACACACACACACACTCTCTTTGAGTTGGACCATACAACCTCCTAATACCCACAATGCAGTGTCCAAAGGAGCCAATGAAAACGCAGCAGGAGAACAGAGGAGCAGCAAGGCGATGCACTACGCCAGCGTCGCCGTCGGTGACACGGCCAGAATGGCATCGCGCCCGCCCCCTCTCCCTCTGCGACGGGCATGGACCCAACAACCTTCTGGGTCAGCCAGAGAGCACCATGAATAGCCCCCCAAACTGCCCACATTTCCTCGATCTCTGTCACATGAAACGTGGTCCCGGTCACAATGCTTCAACCTCCCTTCCTCTCCATACCACACTGTCTGTCTGTTTCGCTCACATTCAAATCAGACTCTGTCGTAATTCTTTCTTTCAATACTGGTGCAAATCATTTGCATGCTAAGATAAAATGAAGTGTAAGAATCTTAAACTCAAAGCAGATCTACATGACTACTGCTTCTTTATCCTCTCAATCTGACTCTCTCTCTCTCTTTCAGCACCTTCCAATGCCCAGAACACACACACACACACACACACACATAACAGACAGTGATGCAATCCACAGTCTCCTGCCTGCAATCAGCAGGTCTGGAGAATGTCAACAGTACAGGGGCGTCTCCAGACCTCGCCAAGAGAGAGGGAGAGAGAGAGTGAGAGGGGGAGAGAGAGGGAGGAACAGAGAGAAAAAGAGAGTGAGAAAGAGAGAGAGGGGGAGAGAGAGAGGGAGGAACAGAGAGAAAGAGATAGTGAGAGAGAGGGGGAGAGAGGGAGGAACAGAGAGAGTGAGAGAGTGAGAGAGAGAGAGAGAGGGGGAGAAAGAGGGAGGAACAGAGAGAGAGTGAGAGAGGGAGAGAGGGGGAGAGAGGGAGGAACAGAGAGAAAGAGAGAGTGTGAGAGAGAGAGGGGGAGAGGGGGAGAGAGAGAGGAACAGAGAGAGAGGGGGCGAGAAAGGGGGAGAGAAAGAGAGAAAAAAGAGAGAAACAGAGGGAGGAGGAATGAGGACAGAGCAAGAAAGAAAGAAAGAGAGAGAGCGGAAAAGAAAGAGGGAGGGGGAAGAAGGTGTGAGTGGGTGGTCGGGATGAAGGGTGAGGGGGAGCAGAAAAGAGGAGCACATCATTCAGCTTAGAAAGTGATTAAAACTACATTCACAGTGAATGAACACACAACTGTTAAAAATGGCAAACTTGGGAACACTGAGCAGTATGTTTTTAACACGACAGGAATAACACACAAGCAAACCGGCTGGGCGTGTATAGCCCAACCCCCCCCCGGGGACGGCAGGAGAACAGGGCCAGTGAGCGAGCTGAACAGCTTCAAACACAGAGCTTCAGCAAGACAGAGGAGAACTCACTCAACCGTACAGCTCTCACACTGCCCTCTGCTTCAAACACAGAGCTTCACCAACACAGAGGAGAACTCACCTCAACCGTACAGCTCTCACACTGCCCTCTGCTTCAAACACAGAGCATCACCAACACAGAGGAGAACTCGCCTCAACCGTACAGCTCTAACACTGCCCTCTGCTTCAAACACAGAGCTTCACCAACACAGAGGAGAACTCGCCTCAACCGTACAGCTCTAACACTGCCCTCTGCTTCAAACACAGAGCTTCACCAACACAGAGGAGAACTCACCTCAACCTTACAGCTCTCACACTGCCCTCTGCTTCAAACACAGAGCATCACCAACACAGAGGAGAACTCGCCTCAACCGTACAGCTCTAACACTGCCCTCTGCTTCAAACACAGAGCTTCACCAACACAGAGGAGAACTCGCCTCAACCGTACAGCTCTAACACTGCCCTCTGCTTCAAACACAGAGCTTCACCAACACAGAGGAGAACTCACCTCAACCTTACAGCTCTCACACTGCCCTCTGCTTCAAACATAGAGCTTCACCAACACAGAGGAGAACTCACCTCAACCGTACAGCTCTAACACTGCCCTCTGCTTCAAACACAGAGCATCACCAACACAGAGGAGAACTCACCTCAACCGTACAGCTCTCACACTGCCCTCTGCTTCAAACACAGAGCTTCAGCAAGACAGAGGAGAACTCACCTCAACCGTACAGCTCTCACACTGCCCTCTGCTTCAAACACAGAGCTTCAGCAAGACAGAGGAGAACTCACCTCAACCTTACAGACATATGCTGCGGGTCCGTTTGGTGCACAGCAGGCAGCACACACCAGGGCCCTGTATTCATACAACATCTCAGGGTAGGAGTGCTGATCTAGGATCAGGTTTCCCCTGTCCACATCCAAACCTCATCCATTATGAGTAAAAAATACTAAACTGATCCCAGATCAGTGCCCTGTATTTATAAAAATCTCAGAGTAGGAGTGCTGATCTGGGGTGAGGTTTCCCCTGTCCACATCCAAACCTCATCCATTATGAGCTAAAATGATAAACTGATCCCAGATCAGCACTCCTTCTCGGAGACGCAGTGTTAATAGGGGCCCAGAGCCCGACCCCGCTGACGCATACAGCATCCGGGTGACACACAGCAGACGGCACACAGGAGAACACTCGGCTGACGCGTGGCAGAGAGACGGATCTACACGACGGGATTGGCCAGCGGCTGGACGGCGATATCAGCAGAGACAGATACGGGAATTCGACCAAGGACGCCTCCTGACCAGCTGGGACAGAACTAACTAACTGACTAACACAAGGGCGGGCGGGCGTGCGGGCGGGCGGGCACCTGAAACATTTTCTCCCGGTAGTCTGAGGGAAATGCAACCAGTAGGCCTGTGACTTTGATTAAATAAATCCTGTTCAATATTCTGAGAAGATTTGTAGATTCGTCTGAATTGCATTTGAATATGCCTGTTGCGGACCTTCATTTCGTTTGGTTAAAACCCTTTTCAATGTTTCTTAGAAAAAAGCATTCCGCTTTTGTTGCAAAGCGTGCAAAATGCTGGTTTCGTAAATGCTAGTATTATAGCTAAATTTTTAACTGAAGCCTGAAGCCAACTGAAGTGATAACCGCCTACGTGTGTAGTGTTTTGTAAATGTTTTATCTCATGTTGACTCTCCCATTCATCTTCGAATCATTCCTGTTGGGATGCAGATTCAAAATTGGACACGTTTTTCGACAGCCCGAGAAGTCAGTCTGCAGGACTCCCAGTATCTGTACACCAGTCATCTCAAAACTCCAGTCCTGGAGGGCCGCAGTGTCTGCAGGTTTAAGTCCAGTCCTGGAGGGCCGCAGTGTCTGCAGGTTTAACTCCAGCCCTGGAGGGCCACAGTGTCTGCAGGTTTAACTCCAGTCCTGGAGGGGCCGCAGGGTCTGCAGGTTTAACTCCAGTCCTGGAGGGCCGCAGTGTCTGCAGGTTTAACTCCAGTCCTGGAGGGCCGCAGTGTCTGCAGGTTTAACTCCAGTCCTTGAGGGCCACAGTGTCTGCAGGTTTAACTCCAGTCCTGGAGGGCCGCAGTGTCTGCAGGTTTAATTCCAGTCCTGGAGGGCCGCAGTGTCTGCAGGTTTAATTCCAGTCCTGGAGGGCCACAGTGTCTGCAGGTTTAACTCCAGTCCTGGAGGGCCACAGTGTCTGCAGGTTTAACTCCAGTCCTGGAGGGCCACAGTGCCTGCAGGTTTAACTCCAGTCCTGGAGGGCCACAGTGTCTGCTGGTTTAACTCCAGTCCTGGTCCTGCTGGTTTTCCTGATTTCCTTTCAATCAGCAGCCAAGTTAGGTATGTGCCAATAAATAAGGTATGTGGTCTCTTTCGCCAATCACCAGAAAGCAACAGACACTGTGGCTCTCCAGGATTGGAGCTTTAGATCCTTGCTGTTCACTCTCCAAACTCCAGCCTATACGAGCTGCATTCTCAAGGGGCCAAAAGCTTAAACCAAACCTTGACTTGCAGGTTTCCATCCCCGTTCCCACAGTAAGTCCTTATGACCATGAGCATCACCAGAGAGAGAACCTGTCGCAGGGCTACCGAAACGCATTGTTCTTTTCTCCACCTTTGCTGCTTGTGTTTGCGTTTGCTCACGGGGAAAGTACATTTTAAAAATAAAGCTCACAAGCTTTTTCGAAGCTCACATACATGGTTGGTCTCTCTCTGGGTGTGCAATACACAGTAGGACTACGCCAGAAGAAATGGAGAAGTCTGCTCATCGCTGTCTTTTTCCCCCCCACATGGTACACGGTTGTTTATTGAGCAGCCAGTTCTTGACTCCTGAGGCACTTTGTTGTCGATTTTACAGCTCTTCTCCTCCTCCTGACCCCTGCACTACGCCTCACAATACGTTTATTACGCCATTGTTTATGCCATGAAATGTTGGCCTGTATTCAATCATTAATTGTCCTTAATTTCGACTCAGCAAGCGTAAATTCTTTCCTTCGCAAACAGTTTGTCGAAATAAAGAGACCACCAAAACAGTGCTTGTGAAGAACAAGAAAAAAAAGTGATGTTTGCATTCATCTGTAGGTCAAAAAGTTCAGCACAAATGTTGATTGAATCCAGGCCACAGTTCTCAGCTGTGTCACCGGCGGCCCTGCATTCCGCTCATGCGCGATGTTGTGGGCGCCTCCGGGGGCAAGAGCGTCTTCTAAATCAAATCAAAACAAACGTGTTTGTGTAGAACATGTCACAAAACGCTGTACGGCAGACGCCCCACAAAGGCAAGCCTAGGGCAACGGCGGTAAGGGACAACTCCCTCCGTTCAACATAATGAGGAAGAAACCCGAGGAGGAACCAGACCCAAGAGGGGGAGCCCATCCTCCTCTGGCCAGCTCTGGGGATACTAAATGAATACCTGCACATGCACACAACTGTGTAATGGACGACAGAACAAAGCATAGGGCTCGGAGAACTCGACTTGCGAACAGCGGGTTTCAGGGTTTAATCCCGGATGGGTGCGTGTCGCGTTGTGGGAAATGGCGAAAGTGGAAAACGTGCAAGCTGACCTGGATGATGGCGTCTCCTAAACACGTCACGCTGTGTTATTATAACGAAGGGCATTTCCATGGCTCTGAGAGTACCTTACAGCGTGGATCGTGAATCGGTCTGCGCCATATTGTGTGCACCTATAGTGCTAGTAATATCTTTGAAGAAGTGAGTGTCTATAGCATTGAGAGCATCTTTATATAGCACACAGACTCTCATACTTTGCACTCAGTGTTTATTCGGGAGAGGAGACTATTTAAAGCTGCCTCCAGAAATATCTATTATATTTTCAGCATTTCGGAATTTAGGCTGGGATTTAGCTGAGGGTTAGGCTAGGTCTGACACACTCACACACACACACACACACACACACACACACAAGAACATAGAAATACACACACACACACACAGACAGACACACGCAGTCGCACACTCACACAAACTGCAAACACACAGACAGACACACAGACAGGCACAGTTTCCCACACACAGACACACACACACACACAAACATTCCTATACAGATGTTGGCAGTGCAGACGAAGGGCGTATGGAACTGATGATTTCCCCACCACTGAATCACCACGGCAACGCACGTGCTGAGGCCGTGCAGCTGAGTAACAAATTTCCAACCGGATTTCAGCTCCTGCTGCCGAAGAATGTCCCCCAAAATATCCCAAACACTGGCGTACACCTCCACCCCTCAAACAGGGGCTCCCACACCCCTGCCCACCAAACACTAAAGCCTGTTCCTGTGCCCTCGCAGTGTTATATCAGGGCTAAGGAACCGTAACTCGGGAGGTTGCGGGTTCGATTCCCAGGCAGGGCACTGCTGTTGTGCCATCGAACAAGGTACTTAACCTGAATTGCTTCAGTAAAATATCCAGCTGTATAAATGTATTGTATGTACAAACAGTGTAAGCTGCGTAAGTCGCTCTGGATAAGAGCGTCTACTAAAAGCTCAAATGCAAATGGAAATGCAACCAAAGCAGCACTATACCACGAATAAAGAAAGAGCAGACCAGTTGTGCTTCTGAAAAGTGTTTGCTGATACGGTTACGGCTGATCTCAGACCAGGTCTGCAGCCCGCGGTCTCCGAACGGCATGCCCTCAGAAGCCTGACATGAACCAAACCCTCCGGCTTCTTTTTCCATCCGCGTCTTAATGAACGGCAGCAACTGAAGCCCTGGCTCAGGTGGAGAGCTGTCATGAGTCAGAGTCTTGGCGGTTTGAGTCATGAAGCGGCTTTATGTAACCGCCTTGTGTTTGTGAGCACTTTAATGTCTCACAAGGACTGTGTGGGGATCTCTCTCTCTCCCCCCCTCTCTCTTTATTTCTTTCTCTCTCTCTCTCTCTCTCTCCCCTGCCCTCTATCTCTCTCTCTCCATCTCCCCTGCGCTCTCTCTCTCTCTCTCTCTCTCTCCATCTCCCCTCTCTCTCTCTCTCTCTCTCTCTCTCTCTCTCTCTCTCTCTCTCTCTCTCTCTCTCTCTCTCTCTCTCTCTCTCTCTCTCTCTCTCTCTCTCTCTCTCTCTCTCTCTCTCTCTGTGGAGTCTGGAGCTTGTAAAAAGGGAAAGAGCAGTCGTTCCAAATTTAGTAGCTCCAAAAACAAATCACAACATCCCCTGGGGGGGGGGACGTTAGTATAGCGACACCATTATACTGCGCTGTGTTTAAAGAGCGTTAGCATTAGCGTGAGCACCAGTGTGCCAGCCACGCTGTGTTTAAAGAGTGTTAGCATTAGCACCAGTGTGCCAGCCACGCTGTGTTTAAAGAGCGTTAGCATTAGCACCAGTGTGCCAGCCACATTGTGTTTAAAGGGCATTAGCATTAGCACCAGTGTGCCAACCACGTTGTGTTTAAAGAGCGTTAGCATTAGCACCAGTGTGCCAACCACGTTGTGTTTAAAGAGTGTTAGCATTAGCATTAGCACCAATGTGCTAACCACACTGTGTTTAAAGAGCATTAGCATTAGCACCAGTGTGCCAGCCATGCTGTGTTTAAAGGGCGTTAGCATTAGCACCAATGTGCCAGCCATATTGTGTTTAAAGGGCGTTAGCATTAGCACCAGTGTGCCAGCCACATTGTGTTTAAAGAGTGTTAGCATTAGCATTAGCACCAGTGTGCCAGCCATGCTGTTTATAGGGCGTTAGCGTTAGCATGAATGCCAGTGTACCGGCCACACTGCATTAGGAGAGCGTTAGCGTTAGCATGAGAGTGAATGCCAGCGTACCGGCCACACTGCATGAAGAGAGCGTTAGCGCGACGCCTGTGTACCAGCCATGCTGTGTTAACAGAGCATTAGCGTTAGCAAGAACATGGTGCCTGGGGGCAGCTGGGGTAAACAACAGGAAGAGGGAAAGAACAGAGAGCAATTAGCTAATGAATGTGAGGAGAGAGAGGACAGGGATTCTGGTGGGGGGTAAGCAAGAATGCTGCTGCGTTCTTTAAAAAGGGGTGTGGTCCCTCTGCTTATGCTGCTTACTGCCGTCACTGCCCCCTCTTCCCCCACTGTCCCTGCCTCTCTCCCTTTCCTTCTCTTTCTCTTCCCCCTCTCTCTCTGTCTCCCTCTCCCACTCTGTCCTTTTCTCTTTCTCCCCCACTCCTCCCTCCGTTCCTGTGTTCTCCTGATCCCCCTGACACCAGGACCCCCCCCCACCACCACCACCGCTGGCAGTGAGACAAGGTCAACAAGGCAGCCTCTCCCTCTCTCTCTCCCTCTCCCTCTCTCTTTCCCTCTGTGTCTCCCTCTCTCGTTCCCCCTTCTTTCTCTCTGTGGGTCTATGCTCAGCCAAGGGGGGACTCCTCCCTGACACTAAAATGCTTTTATCTTGAGCCTCCCTCCCTCCAGTGAGAGAGGGGGAGCAGAAAGAGCCTCAAACCCTCAGTGTAGGGAAATTATTTTGCCCAGACAGGGAGCCAATCCCACAATTCCACAGCAGACAGTTTCTAAAAGGCCTCGCCCTACTTCTACCCACCCCCTCTCTTTCTTTCGCTCTCTTTCTCTCTCACACTTTCCCTGCTTCCTGCTCTGCCTGCCAAAACCCCATCAAACCTACTGCATGCTCACAGACAGACTCTGTGCTGCATAAAGCAAGCTCACAGACAGACAGACTGCATAGAGCAAGCTCACAGACTGCACAGAGCAAGCTCACAGACTGCACAGAGCAAGCTCACAGACTGCACAGAGCAAGCTCACAGACTGCACAGAGCAAGCTCACAGACAGACTGCACAGACCAAGCTCACAGACAGACTGAACAGAGCAAGCTCATAAACAGACTGTGCACAGACCAAGCTCACAGACAGACTGTGCACAGAGCAAGCTCACAGACAGACTGAACAGAGCAAGCTCACAGACTCAAAGTATTTCTGAGGGAGGAGAATAATGAAGCAGAAAATCTGTGGTCTAAGATAAATATGTCCCACGTCACTGGCAGCTCTCCCATTCCTCATTCCGTTTTATCCTCTTCTCTGCCCTTCTCTGCACAGGCCTCATTTTTCCTTTTCTCCCCTCCTCACTCCCTTCATTCCTTCCGTCTTTCTCTCTCCTTCTCTCCCCCTCTCTCAACCCCGTGGCACTGCACAGGCTCTCTGTAAAAGAGCGAGGTGGGGAGGGGGGGGTATGGAATTCAGACTGTGTTTGCTTTGGAAGTTCACGCATGCACACACACGCACACACACGCACGCACACACACGCACGCACACACACACACACACGCGCGCTGCTGTGGGCGCCGGTGTCCGTGGGCCAGGGGTACGAGGTGCGGGAGTGGTGTCGGGGAGGCTGCGTTTTGGGGTGCACCACACAGGTGACGGGGGGATTGGGGGACGGCAGAGTTTTTTTGGCAGTTTAAAAGGCAGAGAGGACGTGAACGAGACGCAGGGGGAGGAAGAGCAGAGGCAGCGCCGTCATTAGCGGTCCCAGTTTAACTGCAGAGGAATGCAGGGCAGGCTCCAGCTCCGACGCTCCGCGGAGCGTTCTCGCGTCTCCAATAAAGAGACGGAAAATAAAAGCCCAAAGCCTGGTTCACGCTAGAAACGGACCCCGCGGCCCAGCCGGCGTGTGCTTTTGCGTGCCGTCTCTGCAAACGTTAAAGTGATTCATGGCTCTCGCGGTCAACGTGGCCAGCGCGCAGGCGGGGAGGTGTCGCACGCACTCCCGACACAACAGTTGGCGGTAAAGAGCAAATTATGCATCAACAGTACCAAAATATATTAAGAGTAATATATAATGTTTGGGGCTTATGTTAGCCTTCGCATAAGGGCTCGGAGGTGGCAGTGTGACATAATGGTTAGGGAGCTGGGCTTGTAACGTTAAAGGTTGCAGGTTCAATCCCCAGGTGGGGACACTGCCGTTGTACCCTTGAGCAAGGTGCTTAACCCGAATTGCTTCAGTTAATATCCAGCTGTATAAATGGATTGTAAGGAAATGTAAACTGGATAAGAGCGTCTGCTAAATGCCTGTAATGTAATGGAGGTTTTTCCTTTTTTTTGCTCGCACAGCAGGGGTGTTTTAAGGAACTCTCCCATTTATTTATTTCCACGAATTTGCAGCCATGCGACTATCTTTATAATCGCGGCACGGGCAGTCATAAAGTGGGCACTTGCGTAAATGCTCGGCCAAACTGTCTTAGAAAGATTCCATGTTGTTATTTCCTGAAAGCGATCTAATTCCCAGTTCTTTCCTAGACAGCCAATCATTGCAATGCGGCCTCATCGATAGTGGAGATTTTTGGAGGTGCACGACTCCGCGATCTGACCAAGCGCAGGCCCTGGGATCTTCAGTGCTCATGTCAGTAGGCCTAATATAAGAGAAAGGCAACTCTGATTATAATGCATTGTGTATTTTTTATTTTAGCAAAAATCATCCATTGGAATGAAAGCACAGTGAGTCCTACTTTCCTATATGTACCTTTTGCAATGCAGCTAATGTTTGTTTTTTTAACACTGAAAGAATGCCTTTGCTATGTCCCTGACAAATAAAAAGATAAATAAATAAATATATATAAGGGCACAATTCGTGAATGGCCCATCTTACAGTGACGTTTGATGGCAGCCGCCGCGTGACGGAATTCACTGGTTTCAAATGAATAATCGGTCAGGCGTGCCACTGAATCTCACTCCCTCTTGAAAGCCAAAGGCCTCGCCTCTCTCCACCTCTTTGTGCCATCAAGCCAGCTGTAACAGCTGTGCCCTCCTGGGAAATGGAGTCCCGGATTCGACTTCCTCCCCAGGATCTACACAGAACGCATCGGCAGCCCACAGCGGGAAAGCCAGTGGCTCGTTTCCACATTCGCGTTTTACTTTAAGTGTCACTGTACCATTTCTCAAATGTGCCTCAATGGGCAGCACATGTACATTCTTTACTATTAACCTAGCTGAGACTGTTTTAAAAAAACTTTTATGACATAATTGGTTAGTATAATTAACACAAGAGGGACTTCCCATAGCAGTGGAAGACCCAATGGCTGAATCAGGGGGAGTGCCAAGTCTGTGATGCTTTTGCACTTAAGTTTATACTTAAGTGATTTAAGCAAGCTGTGCTTTTTCCCTTATACACACATTCATTTTCAAGTGGCCAATGACATTACTGAGAAAATCGATTGTGTAAGAATCGAAATTGAATACTTGTTCAGTCGAAGTGCTGTGTTATGCCATACATCCTCTCAATACTAGGCGCTAGAGGCCACTAAAGCATTGTGTCTGGAGGGCAGGATGCAAAGCCACAGCTCTGGAGGGCCAGCAAGGCAGGGCAGACGGCAGAACCAGGTGGCAGACTGGCCTCAACACACGCCATTTCATCTCCAGTCTCATCTCCTGCCCGGAGCCCTCCATGAGCGCCGCATCTGTGATAACTCACCGCTTGGCTGATCATCGCTGGCTGCACTCCACATGGCATTACAGACACAATTGAAGGCCGGGTTCGAGTTCGCTTTTTTTGGGGTTGTTGGTTTTCTTTGCCGTTCACACAATCTCCAACCCATTTTGCCAGCTGGGCTTCTGCTGGAGCGACCGACCTCGCGCGCAGGGACCCATTTCAATGGACAAAGCAACAGCACTGCATGCGGGATTCGAACCCGTGACCCCCCCAGGTCCAGGATTCAATGCCTCTAAAGCTGCAATTCCAAATGTGCGAATAATCCAGAAAATCGTTTTCTCCCCCGTTCACTCTTTGCCACTGTCTTTACAACGATGTTCTGTCTTTATCAAACTTCATATGGAAACCTGAGAGCCAGGCAGTAGCAAGCAATGAACCAACATCTGCGTGGTTCTCTGTGGCTCAGTTGGTAGAGCACAGCGTTGGCAATGCTTAGGTATATACTGAAAATGTATGCATTCACTACTGTAAGTCGCTTTGGATAAAAGCGTCTGCTAAATGGCATATATTATATACAGTATCCTCCAAAATGATTAACACTCTCGATACTGATGAGCAAAGAAAGCTGTATGCAATCAACAATGCAGGCAATCAGCTAAATTGTATGGTCAAATATATCATTCTTTTTTAATATTCTTATATATTATATATCCACCCCACCCCTCCTCCATGTTAACCGGATTTACCTCCGCGTTGGAAAATCTCACCCGCCCGCCGTCTTGTCTGCTCGATCCCGTCCCAGAGCCCCAAAGCAATCCGCCCTAGCCGATTTGGGGCGCATCCGGGCTGCCACACACCCGACCGTGAGCTCTGTGTCTCTGTGTGTGGGGCGCAGGAGTGGGCTTAACGTGACTGTGTCTCTGTGTGTGGGGCAGGAGTGGGCTTAACGTGACTGTGTCTCTGTGTGTGTCTCTGTGTGGGGGCAGGAGGGCAGGAGTGGGCTTAACGTGACTGTGTCTCTGTGTGTGGGGGCAGGAGTGGGCTTAACGTGACTGTGTCTCTGTGTGTGGGGGCAGGAGTGGGCTTAACGTGACTGTGTCTCTGTGTGTGGGTGCAGGAGTGGGCTTAACGTGACTGTGTCTCTGTGTGTGGGGCAGGAGTGGTGTCTCTGTGTGTGGGGGCAGGACGGGCTGACTGTGTCTCTGTGTGTGGGGGCAGGAGTGGGCTTAACGTGACTGTGTCTCTGTGTGTGGGGGCAGGAGTGGGCTTAACGTGACTGTGTCTCTGTGTGCGGGGGGCAGGAGTGGGCTTAACGTGACTGTGTCTCTGTGTGTGGGGCAGCAGTGACTGTGTCTCTGTGTGTGGGGGCAGGAGTGGGCTTAACGTGACTGTGTCTCTGTGTGTGGGGGCAGGAGTGGGCTTAACGTGACTGTGTCTCTGTGTGTGGGAGCAGGAGTGGGCTTAACGTGACTGTGTCTCTGTGTGCGGGGCGCAGGAGTGGGCTTAACGTGACTGTGTCTCTGTGTGTGGGGGCAGGAGTGGGCTTAACGTGACTGTGTCTCTGTGTGTGGGGGCAGGAGTGGGCTTAACGTGACTGTGTCTCTGTGTGTGGGGGCAGGAGTGGGCTTAACGTGACTGTGTCTCTGTGTGTGGGGCAGGAGTGGGCAACGGACTGTGTCTCTGTGTGTGGGCTTAACGTGACTGTGTCTCTGTGTGCGGGGCGCAGGAGTGGGCTTAACGTGACTGTGTCTCTGTGTGTGGGGGCAGGAGTGGGCTTAACGTGACTGTGTCTCTGTGTGTGGGGGCAGGAGTGGGCTTAACGTGACTGTGAGGCTTCAAGGGAAATACACACTGCGGATTTCACACTTCAAATAAGGCGAAGAAGGTCTGGAATGGTCTTCTGTTCTTTTGGCTCTCGTCACCATTCACCCCAGCATCCAGAACGCACCTCAACTCCGGAACAGACTTCTCACAGAACACACCAGTAGTGATTGTGCTGCGTGATTTACAGTGATGGTCTTTGGGGTCTCACCGGACTCTGATAGCATTGCACAGACACATTCACACACACACACACACACACACACACACACACACACACACACACACACACACACACACACACACACACACACACACACACACACACACACACACACAAACACCATACACCCTCCCACACACAGGTATGTCTGCCACACTGCACCTTTAGCAGCATGTGTGTGTGTGTGTGTGTGTGTGTGTCCATGCCTGATTAGTATAATCACCTATTTGTTCACCAGATTGACAACAGGGCACGAGTGACTGACTAGGTCTGACATATCTTTAGCCTACACCCACGATAACAAAAGCATTTCAAACTTGTGTCAAAGAAACTGGGAACCGTAAAGATAAAGGGCCAGAGCCGCAGGACTTCAGAGCAGCATTCATAACACACAGAAAAATTAACGAGAGGCACAGCATTTGTGGTCAGTATTCAGACCACGTTGCCCCAGCCGATTTGAGGTAAGCGTGACCCCGTGAATGAGGACACAGCCTCTGCCCCCCACCGCCCCTACTCTGCCACTCGCACAATTAACATGCCGATTAATTGGAGGGGGAGGGGGACACGCTTTTATTTTGAATAAATCTGACCCTCAGCTGAGAGCCAAGAACATAATCAACCCACCCTGGCCATTTCAGTTCAGCTGCATTCACCCCTTCATCACACAGTCATTCTAAGAAGGCCATGTGCATGCGTTAGAGCTATTTTCATTTATTGTAATATCCACAGAATTGGGGAGCGCCATGACAACTTTGCAAGCAGAATAAGGCTGCAACTACGAAGTGTTCTGATTAGAAAATGAATTGCGAATGATTAGCGTGGTGAATTCTCCAAGCAAGAATTTGTTGGCAGGTGGCAAATAAAATACTTGGGGGAGAAAGCTGCAAAATCAAGGTGCAAAATTAACGGTAAACCTTAACTGAAAACCCCTATGCCTCTCAAAGGCCACGGCTGGAAAATATCTGACTATTGAACAAAAGAGTTACACCACACGTTCCCAAAAACCATGAAATGATCCTTGCCACACCTTCACGTCGCCCCGCTCTCAACGGACGTCGCGCCACCTGCACTCGCGCCACCTGCACGACTCGGTTTGTTAAACGGGCCCTGCGCGAGAACAACGTCAGGTGTCAACAACATATGGCCTTTGGCAGCGCGCGACTCTCAACGTGACACAGTCACGAAAACAAGTCAAGTCTGTATGAATGCGACTCGTGACGCCGCCGTGCCGGCTATAATTCGGGTGGACGGCGGCGGGGCACGAAACGGCCTGCGTCTGAGCGCGACCGAGCGTCGAGGTGAGAGAGTCTACGGCGCGCATCGTTTACACACAGGACGCGCAAAACTAGGTCAGCCCATTGCACCCAGCACTGAGACAGTCTATCGCCCCCACTGTGCCCAACGCACGCCAAGAAGAAAACAACAACACACACACACACACACACACACACGCCTATGTGTGCACATAGGTCGGATAGCACGCGAGGAATGCATCAGCCCGTGTCAAATAATGTGACGTCTGTCTGGATAACACCCGCGCGAGAGGTGTGAAAGTACAGGGTTTACCTTCGGGGTGGGGGGTGTGGAGAACTCCGGTCTTTTCTAGATGTGTCCGAAATGAGACGTCTTCCACCTTTCTGCCGTTTCGGATGGAACTTTCCCTTTAACTGATTCAGTGGAGAGAAAAAAAAACCTGAATATGTATAATCGCTGGGGGAAAAACGCGTAGACACGGGTTATTCAAGTGTGGAGTTAAGCGGATGATTGCCTGTCCATATACTCGCACAGAACAGCGGGAACGAAGACGCCGAAGAGAAACGCAAAAAACGACAAACCGCTACACGATTTATTCACTGGAAAAAACAGCGAAAATAACTGGTGTCAGTTTCCAGCGAAGAGTATTATCCTTTCTTCCGCCTTGAGAAACCCGCTCGGAGTGTAAACTTAAGCTTCTACATCCATGGAAAAAGAGACCCGTAATTTGATGCCGATAACAACTATAAAGAAAACACACATATAAACATTAATGGCCGTTATATGTTCTGCCACGGCGGTTTCTTCTCGTTTTTCAAGGTGCATCGCTTATTGGCGACGCCGGTCAAGTGCCTTTTCAATGGGTGGTCGTCCTCCAGGGTTTGGCGGGGGGGCGGGGGGGGCGCTGAGAGATAGAGAGCAGAGAGAGGGGAGGAGGGAAGGGGGTCCCTTCTTAGCTTCGTTTCCAGCTGTAGTCTCTTCCAGTTCAGTCGCCTCTGTAGGTCCGCAGCCTTGTCTCAGTTCTCTCTCTCTCTCTGTCTCTCTCTCGCGCTCGCCTTCGCCGTGAGTGGTACGGTGGTGTCCCTGCGGCCGTCTGAACGCAGGCAGGACCCGGACCGGAGCCAGCCCGTGTTTCCCTTGCCTAGATCGCGCTCGGCGGACCAGCCCCGGGTCTGCCAGCTCAGCGCATGCTTGCATGCTCCGCCCATTCACCACGGGCAGTCCTGGGCTCCCTGCCAGACGTCTGTCCTCTCTGTACTTTCTGACTCTAGGCACACACACCACCGCACGCAAATTACGCGCGTACTCTCTCTCTCTCACACACACACACACACACATAAAAACGCTTTCTTGGACTTTTTTTTAGCGAGCTACATCTTACTGTTTTTAGCACAGTGTCTGTTTTTTAATCGGTCCAGACCACAACATTAAACAGGAAATTGTTGTGCTTCTTTTGTTTTGTTTTTTTCTTCTCTCTGGAGATGTGGCTCTAAAACTTAACCCGTTCCTACGTTTCAGATTTTTATTTTTGGCTGCGATGAACGAGGATACTAGCCTACGCTATACTGACTGACTCAGGCTATCGCAATAACGCCGTTTTACCACCAGGGGGTGTGGGCGCAGCCATTGAACAGTGCCTACTTGGTCCTTGTTTAATTTGTAACTTTTATATTTTATATTTTTTTATTAGCCCTGTTACACACAAGGTAATTAGAATTGATCTTTTCACATATCTCTCCTAAGACAGGTCCGAGCGCAGGGTCAGCCATAGTACGGCGCCCCTGGAGCAGTTTAGGGGTTCAGTGCCTTGCTCAAGGGCACTTCGGCAGTGCCCCAGGAAGTCACTTATTCTGTACATGAATATCCTTTCTACGTAAACATATATCGTAGTTTACCTTATTGTGTGTCTTTGCTATGTCTCAAAACGGCATTCGCATTTGAAGATGCCTTGTGAAAGAGAGCCTGTGAGCAAAGCTTGTAATTAAATTTCCCTAGTTAAAACACAACCATGACAAGTGACCTAGGGCATCTACGTGAAGAAATAAGAAACGTGCTTGTTACTGTAGGAAGACTACTGTTACTGTAGGCAGGCAGTGTGGCATAATGGTTAGGGAGCTGGGCTTGTAACGTTAAGGTTGCAGGTTCAATCCCCAGGTGGGACACTGCTGTTGTACCCTTGAGCAAGGTACTTAACCTGAATTGCTTCAGTTAATATCCATCTGTATAAATGGATTGTAAGGAAATGTCAACTGTAAGTCGCTCTGGATAAGAGCGTCTGCTAAATGCCTGTGATGTAATGTAATGTTACTCACTAAGAGGCCTGCGAAACCATGACACACATAACTCACACTGGCAGAGAAACTGTGTCAGAATCATTTATTCAGCTTCTCTTTGCATTGTAGACATTTAGCAGACACTCCTGTCCAGAGCGACTTAGAATGAGTGTAAGACTAAGTACACATCAGATACACGTCTCCCTGAAGTGCCAAGAAATAAACCAGAAGAGTAAAACACCATAGACGAATGGATGTTGCATATCGATTTGGAATAGCGTGTATGCCACCTGCCAAGCTACAGGTTCACTGTTATGACCAAGCCCTCTGACCTCATGTAAGCACAATTCTCACTGACAAATGTTCAGGCTTCTGCTATAGGATTGTTGGCAGAGGTTGTAGTATTAAAAGTGACCACTAGATGGCTACCAGTGGCCACAAGAGTGCCTTGTGCCTCTGAAGAGAAGCAGGTATAGAAGCTCTCTTAAAATGTAGCAGGACTGGCAGAGGTTGTGTTGATGTTGCAGAGGGTGTTGCAGAGGATGTCGCGTACCTAGCACAAAAATCAAACTCGCAACATGTCGCGTAGATGTTGCACAGCATTGATTGTTTGGTTAACAAATGGAGGCAGAGCTGTCATGGTCATAGTGCAGTGCAGTAATACAGCGATAGACATCATTGTTGGCAGCTGCATACCATACCTGTATATATCTATGTTAACGTTAGCTAATCAAAACTATCGATATCTATCTATCTAGCAACCTGGTATCACGGCCAAATAAAGCTTGCTAACAGTAGCTAACGATATAGATAGCTAGCATAATTTGTTCTACACGGTATAAAATAAAACCAGCTTCAGGAAAGATTGGCTGAAGACATTCGAAGGTACAGGAGTTTCCCTGCTTTTATTAAAACTTTACCGACCTTGTTCAATACATTGACGCCTACTAGTGTGCAGAAGTGTAAGGACACAATGTCGCACAGGTTGTGCAGAAGTATAAATTGCAGAGTGCTTGCGACATTGTTGCATTGCGCGAACCGTGAAGATGTCGCACAAGTTACGCAGAAGCATGTAGAGGCCTGGTTGGATTGTCGTTTGTATGCGTTCCAGCGCGTTTCTTTAGGAAGTACCCCTGCCACTGAGCGATGACGTCAGACCGCTTAGTATACCGTTAAAACCTTCCTCATACATCAATAATACAACTTTATTCCAAGTGGTGTACCCTCAGAATTGATTTGGGCGCCATCTGGTGGTGAGAATGGGTCCATGGCAGGTATGGTTCTTTTCTGATTACCCCCAATTAATACAACGTACATTAGGTTATCAGTGGAATTACACATGGCAGTTTACACTACACTACACTAAGCACTATGCACAAGTGATTGAAAATGCTGAATGATATCCAGCCTACCATGTATTAATGCACATCTTGTAAGTCGCTCTCTGGATAAGAGCCAGCCAATGTAAAATGTACCCAATTCATTCTGCTCAAATCAAGGCCATTTGATTTTGTCTTCCCATGTCTAATGTACTCGAATCTAGTCTACTCAATTCAACCGTTCCCCAATTTAGTCTATCCGAATCAAATCTGGCCAATACCAAATTCATTCTGCCCAAATCAATGCTGCCTGATTCAGTATTCTGAATTCAGGAAAAATGGTTATTGATGTGGGTTTCAGATTGTGCCTAGTTACCCTCACCTGTGCCTGGCATTGTGCCCTTGTGTTAAAGTGCAATATTTGTAGGATCATTCAATCTTCTATTTGTTTGCAGGTTTGCATAGTTGAGTACTCAACAGTTTTGTTTGGTTGAGTTCAACTGGCTAATTGAGGCTTATGATTTGTGTTAAAACTATAGATACATTGCACACATTAGCACACACACACATTTCTTTTTTTCCCAGTGGCATAGTTTTGCAAAAATGGTTTTATAAATAAGTTGTCTGTGGGCCTTAGGCTATAGATATCTTGATGTAAGGCTAGCATACAGGTAACTGCCAAAACAAAAG
The DNA here is from genome assembly GCA_029706075.1 of Aldrovandia affinis. Taxonomy (NCBI): domain Eukaryota; kingdom Metazoa; phylum Chordata; class Actinopteri; order Notacanthiformes; family Halosauridae; genus Aldrovandia; species Aldrovandia affinis. The sequence goes on along the minus strand of JAINUG010000524.1, from coordinate 16,405 downwards.
TTACAACTAGAGTACAGGAGGGATACAAAGCATATTGAAAGCAGGTTCTTCCACACAGATGTAGTTCCTGAGTTAATTAAGCATCCCACCCATGACAAACAGTGGCTAAAGTGATGTTGGCATGGAAGTCTGAGGGAAATACATCATCGACTAGGGGCAACTGTGGTCGAAAGCGCATACTCCTCGACCGTGACGTCCGTGCGTTGGTTCGAGATGCAAGGCAAAAACAGATGAGCAACTCTGAATCAGTTGACTGAAAATATAAATCTAGCAGGCAGTTTAATCACGAAGAGTCCGTTGAGAACTTCACACAGAGGGGTACTGTGGTCGGGTTGCAGTGAACAAGCCCCTTATTACCACTAAAAATACATGTTTGCGAGTAAAGTGATGCAAGGAACACACAGGCAGTGGTCTTCTGGGCAGTGGAGGAAAAAAAGTAATATGGTAAGATGAGTCATCTTTCACCCTGTTCTCAACAAGTGGACAAATGCATGTGTGGCCACACGCCAAAAGAAAGCTGCAGGACCAAGTGATTGTTTCTCGTGAAGGGTTTGGGCGGCTTGCCGTTCATGACCGTGACCGCAGTGGATGCATAATTCGGGCTTAACCCTTTCACACACCTGCATGATTTCCCTGCGGTCATTTACAGCAGTGGGCACGCGTTTCGTTACCTCAGGGTCAGGACATCACACTCCACACTTTGAGCCAACGATTGCAATGGCCACACAGCGCAGATTGATGGTCTTCTCTCCGAAGCCAAGAGGTGTCCCATTTCCCCTCTTTAGCAACAGTAAGCCAATCAATTGGAGTTGACAGAAGAGAGCATATTGAGGAAGACAACCTACCTACCATGTAACTAGGACAAGCTGCAGGAAAATAAAACTTTTACATTAACATGTATTTATTTGTCTGACGCTCTTATCCAGGGCATCATGCAAGGTCGTCACTGCAAGATTTGCTTATTATTTGGAAGAAAAAGGACATAGATTGGTACAAAATAGGCCGTAGAAATCAGCGATAAAAATCTGGGTCAAAAAAAAAAAGTGGAATCATGGAAGCGTGACGAGCCTCGCTAATATCGCTGAAATCATTCCATTGTTTGCTTGTTGTCGATTGCCAAACTGGCACAGCGCTGACCGACTAGAAACATTTTTAGAAAACCCCACCACGATGTTCCGCAAGAACAATAGTAATCATTTAGGTCACCTGGTCCGACAGGCGCAAGGATTACACTTCCCAGTCAGTCTTTACTTTTGAGCTGGTGACATAATCTATACGGGCGTAACCTATAGCTACCCTCAAACCGTATCCGAAAATGCTGGGTGTTGAGGTGTGCAGCTGCTCCAATCCTTTTTAAAACGTGACCTCCAGGCACAACGGAGCGACAGTACCACATCTCTAATGGTTATGACCCCCCGAGGAGACTACAATGTACCGCTACGAAGCTCAGTCCCAGTGGCTTCCCCCCACAACATCCTTAATGTCTCGTAAACAGAACATGGCGAGACAGACACTGTCATAAATTATTAATCGGATTTCTCTGCGCTAAATGCAAGTCATTCAACAGCTGTTAAGTAGCTACTTTTCATGCAACTTTTCACGAGACTCGTAATCGGCTATTTGAAACACCGTATGACTATGTTAGTCAGCCAGCTAATCATATGGACACGTAGCTATTGAGCTTTCAAAAAGCATAACTTGGCATTGTAGGTACACCTATCGTCGTTTGCTACATTGCTTTAAAATTGCGAGCGGCATTCCATTAGCTGGGATTAAAATCGTTGAACGTAGAACGTTTCCGCTTTCGATTCTGCCTACTACTTCCATTTTGTAGCGATTTATTGCGCAATTCGTTGCAGTCCAGTCCGACGACGACGATTAGGCAACTCGGTCTCTCCTCTTTCAGTACACCCAAAATGGTGTACAATGTCTGTCTCTCTCGACTCCGCTCCGTTCAGCCCCCCCAGCGCCGCATAAAACCGCCGCCGTTTTCTCGTGCCAAATCGTCAGCTGATTCCCCTTGTTCACTTCATAGTGCAGAAACGGCGCGCATCCGTTTTGTACTGAGACTTGGGATCCCCTTTCCTGGCCGCCGTTTAGAAAAATAGAAGAGCTACTAAATGCAACTTTAAAAATAATTTTAAAAAAACAGAGAGGTTCCCTAATAGTACCATCCATTGCCGAGGTACGTTGGTATAGCTAACGTACGTTGCTCGATAACTACACTGGCCATATAAACTACAATGGGGGATCTGTCGGATCTGTCAGACATGTCCACATTTTGTTTGCGTTGGTGTCTGCGGGTCTCGTGTCGAGTGCGCTCACTTGTTGGTCGGTTTAAATGGTCCTTTGTTTACATGCAATTCCTTACCCTACGGAAGGAGGCTTTATGGATGCCCTGCGATTCCAGCCAGCTGTTTCCCGCCTTGAAAGACATCCGATCAGCTGCAAATACACACACACACACACACACACATATGCAGAGAGGGAGGAGAAAGCGCACACACACACACACACACACCGAGGAAACCCCATCAGCTGGAAGTAGAGTATTATTACAACTCGGAACAGTTCCATTGCATACGCTATGTGTGACCTACCAATTTAATGAATAACCAGTTTGGAGAAAAAAACAATAGTACTCATATTGCAAGGAGTTAAAGAAGACTGCACGTTGGGGGGTAAAGTAAAAACAAAAAAAGGATTCGATTGCCCAAATTGGACAGTGAAGCATGGAGTACTTCGTGGTACCAGCTCAAAAGGTGTCCTCCTTACAGCATTTCAGAAAGACGGAGAAAGAGGTGATCGGTGGTCTTTGTAGGTGCGTATGCGCTCGTTTCATTAAATCATATTCCAGAACCGATTTCTGTTAATTAGCTAGCACGCTTCCTGCCCATTCCGCTTCTGACGGCTAGCGTACCTGCAAAAGCGACGGCGGCATGCTTGATTTGATTTGTGTTATTGTGTGCAGGAGTGATGTCCCGGACAGCGGGACGGATATTAGCAGCAGTGGTCTGCTTATCTGTGTTAATTGGGTTCTGGAAAGGCTCGTGCAAATGTGTGCTACGTCGCAATGTTGTTTACAATATTAATTTCTGCGCGAATTCGATACATTTAGTTTCCAGCGAACATAGCTTAACCCACGTGGTTTTGATACAGGACCATGCTGCCACGGCAGGGTAGGCTGTGCAAGACTGCCGTTTAAAAGATCGGGTTTAGATCGATTATTTTCGCATATCATTTGTGTTCGGCGCTTGTGCTTTTGTCATAAAAGGTTCACCGGACTGTTAAATGTGCATTGTACGGCGTTTGCGTCCGAGTTCTGTTTACGGGGAATGCTTCTCGGGAGGGTTACGGTGACGCCGTGCTAGCTAGCTTGCTAGCAGGCTGGAGTATTTGTGGGTAATGCGGCCATGCTTGTGGCGTGTGCTGAAATACTGAAGGATCTGGCGTCTGGTCTATCGAGTAATACCGCGTTATTCCTGTCATACTCTTCACGGAATGTGCGAAGAGCATTGTATCCCTTGCACACTCGGGTCAAACCTAGGTCAGATAAGTGCTTCTATGGTCCCTGGACCGCGTCTATTGTCACCGCTGCTCTGCCATGCTGCCTCACGGGCAAGCGAGGAAGCAGAATCGCATTGTTCGTAATGGCGATGGTGGTGGCGGAGCGCTACGATCGGAATTCATTTTAGATTGCGTCGTTGCGTCGCATTCTCCGCAAAACGTCAGCGGTCGTTGTAGTATTACCCAAACCATCGGCTTTGGCCATGATTGGGAGACAGAAGGAGAACTATTAAAGAGGTCTTTTTTAAATAAAAGGGGGTGTGTATTCTCGACCAGGCCCGTGTCCTCGAGGAGGAGGCGGAGGGATACGAGGCAAGTGACGCGCGCCATATGGGGAATGTAGTCTTTTGCTTGATTTAAGACGAGAAGAATCATGGGATTTGTAGGAATGAGCGTTCGCGCGAATGATGCAGTTAGTGGTAGAGATGATGGTTGTGCGTTTTTCCCTGTGAAACGAGGGGACATAATAGTTTGTGCAGTGGCTTTGATGCAAAATATAACCGAATTGCTGTAGACTTAAAGTTGGCTAGTATTTCGGTCTGCAAAATAATTACATAAATCACAAGGCATGTGTGCTATGTTGTCAATTTTTACAACCTCTGTCACTCAGTTTTCTTACTACTAGTAAAATGTGTTAAAATAATAAAACGCAAATATATCATATTTTTCTCATGTTTACCTTTTTTTAAACCACTTTGTGTTCGGAAGGAGTTGCAGGACCGAGTTGTCATGCTATTCTAGCTGTCTTGTTACATTTGCACACAATGTTTAATGTATTTTATATTATTTGTAGTGTCTCCTTTTCCTTTTCTTATAGTTTTATCATTATATTATTTGGAAAGTGTTTTGAACATAATGTATGAAAATAGCTTTATTAATAAGTGATGGTTATTATCCCTCCAATAAAACCTAAGTGTGAGTCGCTCTGGATAACATTTACATTTTACATTTTAAGCATTTAGCAGACGCTCTTATTGAGAGCGACTTACAAGATGTGCATTAATACATGGTAGGAACAATCATAGGTCACACAAGAGATCAGTGCAGTAATACAGTGATAGACATCATTGCAGGCAGCTGCATACCATGCCTGTAACACTGGAGAAGGAAAAGGTTAGTACATTTTTTATGTATTTTATTTTTGTATTCATTAAATGGAGTAAGCAGGGGTATATAGTGTTGCGCAAGTAGGTAGTGGTGATGACAATTAGCTAGATGTACAGAATTCAGTGGTAGTGGAGTCTGAAAAGGTGGGTTTTGAGTCTCTTGCGGAAGGCTGGCAGGCGCCCGGAGGGATGGGGCAGTCACTTTTCCAGAGGAGGCGGAGCGGAGGGGTCTGGCTGGGGTGTAGGGAGTGATGAGTGACTGGAGGCATGGGGGAGCAGTACCTCTAGCCCAGGGAGGGGTGGGCAATCTTACCCTGTGTGGGCCGGTGTGGGTGCAGGCTTTTGTTCCAACTGAACAGTGACACACCTGATTCCACTAATCAAAGCCCTGATTGAAGACTTTGATTAGCTGATTAGTGGAATCAGGTGAGCTACTGCTCGGCTGGAACAAAAGCCTGCACCCACACCGGCCCACACAGGGTAAGATTGCCCACCCCTGCTCTAGCCGCTTGAAAAGCAAGCACCAGTGATTTGAATCTGATGCGTGCTGCGATGGGGAGCCAGTGCAGAGAGGAGAGTAGAGGGGTGACGTTGAACACCAGAGCGTCTGCTAAATGCCTAAAATGTAAATGTATGTACAATTGTTTTCTGTGTTTGCCGTTTGCAACGGCTGAGCCGAGCCGGAGCTGATAAGGGCCGCTTGGCAACTGGAAGGCAATTCCACCGCTGGGCGTGCTCAGCGCAAACTGGGATTCAAGGGTTTCCCTCTCGCATGTGCGCATTCCTACAGTGCTCAAGTTTAAAAACTCCCCAGCAGCCTGGTCCAGATTCCTTCAAAAGGTCAGGAGAATGGAGAAATAACTGTGTAATGCCGTGATAATTGTGGGTCACCACCTTCACCTGTCTGTGTGTGTGTATCCCAACCTCCCAAACCTAATCCTGAATTCAGTGAAGCATTGTCTTGGGAAATTAGCATGATTTTTCTCAGGTAAAAATCCACATTTATTAATTGGTTACGGGTCACGTAAGGTGTAAAACAAATCGTGAACTGCTCTGGGTATGGGCATCTGCCATACAAATAAGGATTATTTGTTTAGTAAATTAGTAAATTATTACTTGTAAATGAACTATAGGGAAATCTGTTATGGGGTCGATCCATTGACTGACACGGGTACATAGTTCCATACAGTGCTGATTTTAGAATGACTTTGTGGTAGATTGCCAGGCTCATAACAAACTGTGAGCTGAGCCAGTTTGACACCCACATTCTGGAGATGCGCTTTGCTAATAAACCAGTGGTCAGTTACTACTTCTGACCAATCATGATCTCACTGTAGGTGGGGCTCCTATTTATTGGTTGTGGCCATTCAAGCCAACTCAACCAGTGACTTAGAACATAACGGTGGCTAAAACTTGGTACAACCAATCAGATCCCAGGACACCAGTTTCACAAACTGTAACGTCCCTTTCCGTACGCTCTAGAGATGCAAGGTCTGGGGTAGAGACTAAGACGTGGGTAATACTGTTCTGTTGATGGTAACGTAACGACGGATCCGGCTGTATCGTTTGGAAAACAATCCCCTTACTTCCGGCAATCCTTTGCAATCCTCTTCTTCAAGTGTTTTATTATTCCTTAAACCGCCAAGCCTCGCTGGCTTGACAGCTATTAATGATTAACCGAGTAACCTGCGTATTTGTGAGCGTTTACATTTCTTTACATACAATCCATTTATACAGCTGGATATTTTACTGAAGCAGTTCAGGTTAAGTACCTTGCTCAAGGGTACAACAGCAGTGTCCCACCTGGGGATTGAACCTGCAACCTCTTGAGTTACAAGCCCAGCTCCCTAACCATTATACCACACTGGTTTTTGGCAGATTTGCAGTGGCAGTTTTTGACTGTTTTTACTGTTGGGGGTTGGGTTCATTCAGTGTTGCAGGAGTATTTAACAATGACAGAAGGAAAAGAGAAAACAAACCGATTCGTCATGAATTTTGGTTCCTGTGCGAGCTTGCCGTTTGCTCCAATCGAACCGGTCCATGTGTTTATTCCTTTATTTTGAATGTGCCTGGTTTTTCTTCTGTTCTCCCAATGGCCGATCGTCCTGATAGGCCCGTCTCATCCTGCGTGTGTCCGCCCTCTTCCACAGCGCGGGCTGCTATTGGCCGGCTCTTTTCACTTCGCCAGCTGAGCTGTGCAGTCATAGCTCTGCAGTCCGGCAGTCACTGCGTTTGAGGAGTGCACCTCGTTCACAGCAGGGTGCAGGCGGGCTGCAGGCGCCCCCCTGTGGACCGGAGGAGTCGCTCTTGAGCGATGAGACGGGCATCAGGGTGCCGTTACGGCCAATCGTAACTGCTATGGCTGGGATTCCATTCCAGGCTGTGGGATTCATCACTACACTGAAACCCAGACTATCAGCAGAATGAGCCATCCAGCAGCCCCCGTCTTATGTATTCTGTATGAAAAGAAGGTGCGCAATACCCCTTTAAACTATGGCAGTGGTGTCCAATCTTATCCGAGAAGGCCCGGTGTGTGGGTGCAGGCTTTTGTTCTAGCCCAGCACTAAACACCTGATTCAACTAATTAAGGTCTTGATTGTAGACCATGATTGGTGAATTAGTTGAATCAGCCTGCACCCACACCGGCCCTTCTCAGATAAGATTGGACACCTCTGAACTATGGGGTAGGCAACCCAGTTCCCAGAGTGCTAGAAACGTTTCTGGTTTTTGCTCCAGCCGAACCCCTCGCTCGTTAATTGGATTAATTATTAGGCTTAATGCACGCAAGTGACCGAGTGTTTCACCATTCAGACTCGGTCTCCTAATAATGGATCGAATTGTGTAGTCCAGGACGGATGGAACAAAAACCAGAAACGTTTCCGGCACTCCAGGACCGGGTTGCCTGTCTACGGGCATTTCATACATTCCATAAATGTACCTTCAAATGTAATTTTTTAAATTATCGAATAAAACTAACAATAGCACCCCCCTCCCCTCCCAATCTTAGTTATCCTTCATATTTTATGTGAAAATGTTAGTGCACGGTATAAATTGGATCGTAGCAGTCAAGCATAGGGCTTGTATGTACGAAGCATCTTAGTACAGAGTGTTGACCTAGGATCAGTTTTGTGAAAGAGGTCTAAAGAAGTCATGCCAATAATGTGGGACTGAACCGAGGGGTCATTCAAAAGACGGATGGGAGACTCGCCGATAGATCCGTCGTGGTTTTAGCTGGAAGACATTCCGTTACATTCCAAAGGGGTGCGAATAATCGATTCGATCAAAGAAATACGCTTGACTTCTGTGTTCGTATAGCGTCTTGCCTCTCCAGCAACCCAGTACATTAGACTGTCATTATTTTCCAATCGATCAGTCAAAATGCGTTTGTATAGCGCAGGGGTGGGCAATCTTACCCTGTGTGGGCCGGTGTGGGTGCAGGCTTTTGTTCCAGCCGAGCAGTAGCTCACCTGATTTGACTAATCAGGGCTTTGATTAGTGGAATCAGGTGTGTCAACAAACACAAGCCTGCACCCACACTGGCCCACACAGTGTAAGATTGCCCACCCCTGGTATAGCGCATTTTACAAAGCATTTGTCACAATGCGCTTTATAGCAGACCCCGGCCTGAACACCCACAAAAGCGAGCCTAGGGACACAGCAGCGAGGGAATACTCCCTTGGTGGAACAAATATGAAGAAACCCCAGGAGGAACCGGACACGAGAGGGGGAGCCCATCCTCCTCTGATTGGCTCAGGGTCTGAGTTTGTAATGACCAATAGCGGTCTGATGATGAGCGGGCTCTGATGATGAGCGGGCTCAGGACTTGGGACAGCCACCCCCCCCCCGGTGAGAGGGGGACAGAAACAAGTTCCAAGACTTATTCGATAATCAATCAATCAGTCATGTACACTTTGTACATTGCATGCATATCAAATGCCTACGAGAACCTTCTACCTCGGTCCCCTTGGTCAGAGTGGTTCTCTGGCTCAGTTGGTAGAGCATGGCATTGGCAATGCTTAGGTTGTGGGTTCAATCCCCACTGGGGCCACATATACTGAAAATGTATACATTCACTACTGTAAGTCGCTTTGGATAAAAGCGTCTGCTAAATGGCATATATTATTACATATATAATAAATACAAAATATTTTACTATATATATAAACTTTTTTTAAACAATATAATTTTTTTTAAATGTCACACACTGAAATACTAATGACTTAATAGTAACCATCCCCTGTTGTTTTGTGTAATGATTGCATTTTTATGACAACATTGTCGTCAAAATGAGTAAACCAAGTGTCTGAGATTTCCGTTTGGTCATTTCCTTCAATTGTATTTCTCTCCCTCGATTGATTTATGGAGGGGACGCATTGCAAAAGCTCCCCTTTGCTAAAAGTGTTTTTGTGCATCTGGGGCTTTCTAAAATACTTTCTATCGTCACTTGATTGACTCCTGAAAGGAGGGAAAGCGATTCACATTAAATTTCTGTCAGTCAATCCAATACAGAAATTAAGACAGAGCCAGAACAAAGACCATAGAACCCCATTTATCTCCATGGCAACCAGCTGTAAGTACTGGAGTGTTTGAGGGGAATATTGGTTGATTTCTGCCAGCAAGGGGTGTAAAATTAGTAATTGGTAAGGTCAATTCCACATTGATATCAGGAAGTATTTTTTCATAGAGTTGGGACAGCTTTGCCAGGTCATGTACTAGGAGCAGAGACCCTTGGGGTGTTCAAGTCCAGGCTTGATGCAGTGCTGGATATTCTCCAGACTCTAACCAAGATGAGCTGAATGGCCTGTTCTCATTATGTATTCCTATGTTCTTGTGTTCTAATGTAATGTAATATACAGGTAACTGGCAAAATAAAGGAAACTCTTGAGCAAATGGCGTCTCTGTTATGGTGTGGGGTGCATTGTCCTGGGATGGTTTAGGCCCACTCAACCTCTTAGAGGGCAAGGTGAATTCCAATAAATGCAAAGCTGTTCTGAGTGATCACCTTCATCCTGTGGTGAAGCATTTATATCCTGATGTGAGTGGTCTCTTCCAGGATGACAACGCCCCCATCCACAGGGCATGAGTGGTCAATATGAGGGGCCAGTATGCTGACAACAATGAACCATATGCCATGGCGGTCTTAGGCCTGTTACAATGACAGAGTTCGTAGCCACAGCACACTCAATGTTTAATCACAGCAGCAATGGTGAACAAAATGGAGGGACCGCTCAATCAAAAAAACGAGTTAGCTAGCAACCAGCTTAGATATGAAAAAGAGAGGAGCAAAACATACCAAATGACTGTATCACCTAGTATTATCAGTGAGTTTTTATAAATGCAGGACTTCCAATTTACACCTCATGTTCAGAGGGACAAAACAGATGCGTTTAGCCTCTAGGCCAGTGGTTCCCAAACTCAGAACTCAATCAAAGCCATCCTCGAAGAAATTAGCATTACATGGGAGTGGCAGCCTGTCTAACACTGTTAGTGACCACCAGGGGGCGCCCAGGGAGGTGAAAGGGTGAACTGAAGTGAGGGAGTTGAGATCGATTATTTGAATACTCCTCCTTGAGGTCATGAATCAATTCATGAGTAATGAAACGGAACCACTAGTCCTTGTTTATTCTTTCTCATCTTAAGAACCCTGTATAAAATGACAGATTATTCACTGATATCATGTGTCCCTGCCTGAGTATGTGTTTCATTCAGTGCCTGAGTGCTGGAGGAAAAAATGCTGAATTCGATGACTTGAATATTGGATCTCTTGGGAGCCGTGTCGAATTTGAATATGAAGTAATTGGAAATGCGTTTCCCTAATTTGAATAGATATGTTGTTCCGTGATGGCAGTGCTTCCTGTGCCCCCACAGCCTGGCGAACATTCCCCTCACGCCGGAGACTGCGCGCGACCAGGAGCGCCGAATCCGCCGCGAGATCGCCAACAGCAACGAACGCCGGCGCATGCAGAGCATCAACGCCGGCTTCCAATCCCTCAAAACGCTCATCCCCCACAGCGACGGGGAGAAACTCAGTAAGGTGAGACCCCTAACCCCTAACCCCTGACCCCTAACCCCTGACCCCTGACACCTGGTTCTCTGTGGCTCAGTTGGTAGAGCACAGCATTGGTAACGCTTAGGTTGTGGGTTCAATCCCCACTGGGGCCACATATACTGAAAATGTATGCATTCACTACTGTAAGTCGCTTTGGATAAAAGCGTCTGCTAAATGGCGTATATTATTATTATTATTATATTATTATAACCCCCCCTAACCCTCCACACTGCATACTTAACCCCCCACACTGCACACTGTACCCCTAACCCTCCACACTGCAATCGCCGGTGTATTGGGAGGGGCTGTTCGAAAAGTTCAACAAGTTCGCCTCGCCAGCCTGCGCACACTGCGGTGATCGAAACCCAATACAGCGCTTCGTTTTGGTCGCAAACCCGCCATCTTGCCTGTGCGAACACGCCAAATTATTTTCCGTTTGAAGTATACGGAGGCCCTAACCCCCCACACTGCACTCCTCCTAACCCCCCCTCTCTGGCCCCCCTCCTAACCCCCCCTCTCTGGCCCCCCTCCTAACCCCCCCTCTCTGCCCCCCTCCTAACCCCCCCTCTCTGGCCCCCCTCCTAACCCCCTCTCTGGCCCCCTCCTAACCCCCCACACTGCACTCCTCCTAACCCCCTGCTCTGGCCCCCTCCTAACCCCCCCTCTCTGGCCCCCCTCCTCAGGCTGCTATCCTGCAGCAGACATCAGACTACATCTTCTCCCTGGAGCAGGAGAAAACCAGACTCCTGCAGCAGAACTCACAGCTCAAGCGCTTCATCCAGGTAAGAGTGTGCACAGGTGCCCTCTTTCTCTCTCTCTTTCTCTCTCTCTTTCTTTGTTTTTCTTTTGTTGATAAGCATATCTTACTTTTTTTTCTTCTTCTTCTTAGTATTATTCATTGTACAACTGCTCCTGAAGACTCTTTAAAAAGTTTGTGTTTTCGTTTGTCACCATGACTTTAGATGTGTTTATGTGACAATGCAGTGCGCTTAGCCACACTGAATTAGTGGTAACGTGTGATCTCTCTCGGTCTCTCTCCCCCGTGGTCAGGAGTTGAGCGGCTCCTCCCCGAAGCGGAGGCGGGCAGAGGAGAAGGACGAGGGGATCGGGTCGCCGGACATCCTGGAGGAGGAGCGGGCGGAAGACCTGCGGCGGGAGATGATCGAGCTCCGACAGCAGCTGGAGAAGGAGCGCTCGGTGCGCATGGTGCTGGAGGAGCAGGTGAGGGAGGGACGCCGCGGTTACGGTGGCAGGTGAGGGAGGGTCACCGCGGTTACGGCGGCAGGTGAGGGAGGGTCGCCGCGGTTACGGCGGCAGGTGAGGGAGGGTCGCCGCGGTTACACTACCTACACCGTCAGCGTTTAACCCAGATGTAAACAGCCGTTCATTATACGAGCTCTGAGCATGGGGATACAGGGCCAGATAAACATACAGGTGTGTGGACTGACAGCCGCTCCTCCCCACCCTGCAGGTGCGCTCTCTCGATGCTCACCTGCACCCAGAGAAGCTGAAGGTGATCGCCCAGCAGCTGCAGCACCAGCATGCGCAGACGCAGACACAGACGCTGCTCCGACTGCAGAAACTGCACGAGCAGCAGGAGAAGGAACAGATGCCAAGCAGTCCGGAGGTGAGGGGCGCGCATACACATACACACACACATGCGGGGAATCTTTTTTTCAATCGTTTAAATGTTAAAATAACCCATATTAAATAATATAATACTGGGTTTGGGGTGTCTGCTAATGTCATTTAAACCCACCACCTCTTTGGCTGTTCTTGCCATAGATATACGTAGATGCCACATTGGCTGCTGTTGTGTGTTGCAGCGATATGTCTGCGCGGCCGCCATATTGAGGTGGGCAAGATCCGCGTCTAAACAAACGTTAAGTGTATTGAGAGATGCAGACTTCCCCTGATAAACGTGGGAAATTTCTACATAACATGCAGGTTACCTGATTTCCAAATTTCATAATTCTTGAGCTTCCTCAATGAGCTTCCGCAGAATCTGGCTGTGAACATGGTACGAAAGGGAATTAGCCTATGCAAAAATGCCACAAAGTTGTGCAGCATTTGACTGTACAAATAGGAGGAACCATAGAAGCAAGGCTCATGGGCACTTTTCACAAGTAAGTGACTATTTCACTATTTCACTGTCACTTGAAGATGACGTTGAATGACCGACAGATATCGCCATGACGATAACAAATCATATAATGTTAGCTGGTTGTCAAACCACTGCATGACCAAGTGACTGAAAGTGATATTTAGTCATTGTTGTGGAAGCCACGTAAGGTGTGGATTTATCCATTTATTATAATCTCATTGTCCTCCCAACACACACACACACTTGCCAGTTACAATATACCAAAAAGATAATGAATTAGATAACTATCAAGTAAATATCACTTTCAGTCACTTGGTTATGCAGTGGTTTGACAACTAGCTCATTTCCCACGTTTATAACAAGCCAAATGTCACGAAAATTGGTTGAGAATTAAACCAGTTACAGTCGACTTTATCAGGGGAAGTCTGCATCTCTCAATACACTTAACGTTTGTTTAGTCGCGGATCTTGCCCGCCACAATATGGCGGCCGCGCGGACGTATCTTAGCAAGATACGCATCTACGGGAATGGCATCTACTTTTATATATCTATGGTTCTTGCGTTTAGTTTGGTTTACAACGCGATTGCGCATGTGCAGACATCTCCCTCGCATTTCACAAACCTCGTAGGTAGCTGTTTTATATTAGAGCAAAAATAGGTTATAATACTTGTGTCAATGTAGATGTGTTTATACTGATTTTAACGTGAACAAATGTGTATTTTAGACTATACCAATGTTTTGGTGAATTTCTCAGTATTTAAAGGATTACGAGGGAATTTTTTGCGGTTTGTGTTACTGAAACTCAATGGAAAATAGATGTAAAACTCATCGTAACGTTATTCATTTGTATGTAAAATAGGCAACTTTGGTTTTATTTTCATCCTTAGACTATTTTGTATGTAGCTATGTCCAATATGACCGTGTATTTTATTTTATTTCATATTAAAACATGTATAAATTGTCAACACGCCATAACTCAAAACGGGCGTTTTGGCCTGGCGCAGCATGTACTTTTTTGTACGTTTTAATAAAAACTTTATTTGACCTAAAACAACTTCCATGGTTGTATTCGGGACAATTCACTTTATGCCACAATGGAAAACGTGGGTGGGCCAAATATAGTACAAGATCCGTTAAGATGATAACGCGACAAAGAAAAATGTTTCTTAATTCGCAAAGTGAGTGATTTCAATTGAGTTAAACATACAATTACAAGGAGTGAACTATATTCAGTTGCATTTTTTGTTTGATTTTTCAATTAAACTGCTATATATACATAAGAGCCATACAATAAACAGATCGAGTTGTAAACTTTGTGTGATACCTTTTTATAGCTTTAAAGCTGATACTGTGATGTACTGAAAACCGTGATATTGAGTAGTACGATTATCATACTGAAAATGTCACACTGTCACAGCCCTAACACACACATAAACGCTCACACACTCACACACACCAGCACATTCACAGACAGTCATACACTCATAGACACACTCACACTCCTGCAGTCACGCACATTTTTTACATATCCACACAATCCTACCAGCACAAGTGCTGATGCAGGGATTGACTTGCCATGCAGTGTTGCTGTTGTGGATCCACCAATTTTATTAAAATGTTTGTGATTACTAAATTGCTGTGCTGGTATTAGAAAGAAATATGTTTCTTTTATTTCTAAAATGTCTAAAAACTAAAAAACTATTCCTTCTAAATGCATTCCTGAAACCCTTATAGTTATTTTTTGGGGGTGAATGCAGTATTCTGTTTTGGAAACATCTTTCTCTCCCTCTCTGTCTCTCTCCTTCTCTCTCTCTCTCAGCTTTTGGCCCCCACCACGCCCCCGGCCCCCACCCACCACGCCACAGTCATTGTCCCCGCCCCCACGTTGCCTCCCCCACACCACCACATCACCGTGGTTACCATGAGCCCAGCCTCCGTCATCAACACAGTGTCCACATCTCGGCAGAATCTGGACACCATCGTGCAGGTGAGAGACCGCTACCGACTACTACTGCCACTGTGCAGGTGAGATGCAGTGTGTGTGTGTGTGTGTGTGTGTGTGTGTGTGGTGTGCATGAACAGCAGGTGGCGCTGTTGTCCTAACTGCGCTGTGTCTGCAGGCCATCCAGCACATTGAGGGCACGCAGGAGAAGAGCAGCCCCACGGAGGAGGACCAGAGACGGGCCGTCATCGTCACCTCCAGCCGCACCCCGCCTGACCCGACCGCCATGCTGCCCTGATCCCTCCAGTCTCTTTCTCTCTCACACACACACACACACACACACACACACACACACTCACACACACGCATGCACACAGACACACACACACTCTCACACACACACTCACACACACACACACACACACACACACACAGACATACACACAGACAGACATAAACACACACACACACACACGTACACACACACACACACACACAGACAGACATACACACAGACAGACAAAAACACACACACACATATGCACGCACACAGACAGACACACACATACTCACTCTCACACACCCATATATAAACACACTCACACACAGACAGACATAAACACACACACGTACACACACACATATACGTGGAGGAACAGGAACACAGGGGAAAGGACTCCCACACATACCAACTACATTCTGATAGGCTGGTACAGATGTCACATCCTGATAGGCTGACTGAAATGCCACACTTTGATTGGTTAGCACAGATACCACACCCTGATAGGCTCGCTCAGATGCCACACTCCAAACAGTGACACTAACAGACATAAAGACACATTCCATCCACACAGCTCCCTTGAAGTTTGCAGACAAAGACAGAAACTGGAATACACACACACACACACACACACACACACAATCATCTCTAGAGACATTCAACAGTCCTGTTCGTCTGATGACACCCCTGACCCCCCCCCCCACAAAGACACCCGATCATCAGCCAACCCAATCTCACAATATTATCCCAGTACCTCACCAGCCCCTCTCCTGCTGGCCTCTCCACTCTCTCTCTCTCTCTCTCTCTCTCCTCCTCCTCCACCACCACTATGGTTAGTTTTACGACACGCTAGTTATGACACGTTGAGCGTTTGCTCCGACAGTGTTCATGTGCTCTGCTCCTGAGCTCCTGCGCTGGGGACATGCGAGGCATTTTCACTCAGCCGACTGCAAAGCCAGGAAACTAACGCCACCAGACGTGGTCTTCGGTCCCTGGGGGCCAGCTCTCAGCTGTGTGCCGGTGGTGAGCGCCAGGGATGGGAGTCAGTTCCAAATCAGTTATGTCAACTCAGCAAATGAATTGAAGTTTAGTAGATTCATTTAAAACGGAGGACTTTTTCATTTAATTAATAGAATTTCAGTTCATTTCCTGAATTGATTAACTTAAATTGAATTGACCCCAACTCTGATAGCGCGGCTCTGAATTTGAAGTACTTTAGGGAAGTGCACTTACTTCATTTGACCTTGTTCTGGAAGGTGCTTGTGTGTGTCTGTCTGTTTGTGTGTGTGTGTTTGTATTGTTATATTTGTGACAGACAAACTCATCTGTCCGCTCCGCTCTGCGAGGTCAGTTTTA
>JAINUG010000523.1:0-190330 GCA_029706075.1 Aldrovandia affinis | reverse complement strand
AATTGAAATGAAAACATAGCCTCAATTTGGTGAAAAGGCCAATGGCAAAGTTTTTTCTGAAACAACCAGTGAAATGAAAAATGTGCCTCCAAGCCTTGAGTAGGCAAATTACAACGTTTTTTCTAAGACTGTAAAGTGAATTGGGAACTTCCGCCCTAACAGGCTTCAATAGGCCAATGGCAAAGTTTCTGCTAAGACATTACAAGTGAAATGAAATATTTGTTCCCAAGCCTTGAGTAGGCAAATTACAATGTTTTTTCTAAGACTGTAAAGTGAATTGGGAGGTTCCGCCCTAACAGGCTGCAATAGGGCAAAGGCAACGTTTCTGCTAAGACAGTACAAGTGAAATGAAAAAACATAGCCTCAATGTGGTGAAAAGGCCAATGGCAAAGTTTCTGCTAAGACAGTACAAGTGAAAGGAAAATTTGCCTCCAAGCCTTGTTTCGGCAAATGACAAAGTTTTTTCTAAGTCTGCAAAGTGAATTGGGAGGTTCTGCTCTAACAGGCTTCAATAGGCCAATGGCAAAGTTTCTGCTAAGACATTACAAGTGAAATGAAATATTTCTTCCCAAGCCTTGAGTAGGCAAATGACAACGTTTTTTCTAAGACTGTAAAGTGAATTGGGAGGTTCTGCCCTAACAGGCTTCAATAGGACAATGGCAAAGTTTCTGCTAAGACATTACAAGTGAAATGAAAAATTTGTTCCAAGCATAGCCTGACAATGTTTTTTCTAAGACTGTAAAGTGAATGAAAAGGCCAATGGCAAAGTTTCTGCTAAGACAGAAATGAAAACATAGTGAAATGAAAAAGTTTGCCTAAGAAGCCTTGAAAGGAAAATAGGCAAATGACAAAGACAAAGTTCTAAGTCTGCAAAGTGAATTGGGAGGTTCTGCACTAACTAACAGGCTTCAATAGGCCAATGGCAAAGTTTCTGCTAAGACATTACAAGTGAAATGAAATATTTGCTCCCAAGCCTTGAGTAGGCAAATGACAAAGTTTTTTCTAAGACTGTAAAGTGAATTGGGAGGTTCCACAGGCTTCTAACAGGCTTCAATAGGCCAATGGCAAAGTTTCTGCTAAGACAGTATAAAAGTGAAATGAAAAAAAATAGCCTCAATGTGGTGAAAAGGTTTTTCAATGGCAAAGTTTTTTTCAATGAAACAACCAGTGAAATGAAAAATTTGCCTCCAAGCCTTGAGTAGGCCAATGACAAATTTTTTCTAAGTCTGCAAAGTGAATTGGGAGGTTCTGCAACAGGTTTCAATAGGCCAATGGCAAAGTTTCTGCTAAGACATTACAAGTGAAATGAAATATTTCTTCCCAAGCCTTGAGTAGGCAAATGACAAAGTTTTTTCTAAGACTGTAAAGTGAATTGGGAGGTTCTGCCCTAACAGGCTTCAATAGGCCAATGGCAAAGTTTCTGCTAAGACATTACAAGTGAAATGAAATATTTGTTCCCAAGCCTTGAGTAGGCAAATGACAATGTTTTTTCGAAGACTGTAAAGTGAATTGGGAGGTTCCGCCTAACAGGCTTCAATAGGCAAATGGCAAAGTTTCTGCTAAGACAGTACAAGTGAAATTAAAAAAACATAGCCTCCATGTGGTGAAAAGGCCAATGGCAAAGTTTCTGCTAAGACAGTAACGTGAATTGGGAGGTTCCGCCTAACTGGCTGAAAAGGCCAATGGCAACGTTTCTGCTAAGACATTACTGAAATGAAATATTTGTTCCAATGAAATGACAAAGTTTTTTCTAAGCCTGTAAAGTGAATTGGGAGGTTCCGCTCTAACAGGCTTCAATAGGCCAATGGCAAAGTTTCTGCTAAGACATTACAAGTGAAATGAAATATTTGTTCCCAAGCCTTGAGTAGGCAAATGACAAAGTTTTTTCTAAGCCTGTAAAGTGAATTGGGAGGTTCCGCCCTAACAGGTTTCAATAGGCCAATGGCAAAGTTTCTGCTAAGACAGTATAAGTGAAATGAAAAAACATAGCCTCAATTTGGTGAAAAGGCCAATGGCAAAGTTTTTTCTGAAACAACCAGTGAAATGAAAAATTTGCCTCCAAGCCTTGAGTAGGCAAATGACAAAGTTTTTTCTAAGACTGTAAAGTGAATTGGGAGGTTCCGCCCTAACAGGTTTCAATAGGCCAATGGCAAAGTTTCTGCTAAGACAGTACCTAGTGAAATTAAAAATATGCTTCCAAGCCTTGAGTCGGCCAATGACAAAGTTTTTTCTAGGACTGTAAAGTGAATTGGGAGGTTCCGCCCTAACAGGCTTCAATAGGCCAATGGCAAAGTTTCTGCTAAGACATTACAAGTGAAATGAAATATTTGTTCCTAAGCCTTGAGTAGGCAAATGACAATGTCTTTTCGAAGACTGTAAAGTGAATTGGGAGGTTCTGCCCTAACAGGCTTCAATAGGGCAATGGCAACGTTTCTGCTAAGACATTACAAGTGAAATGAAAAAACATAGCCTCAATTTGGTGAAAAGGCCAATGGCAAAGGTTTTTCTGAAACAACCAGTGAAATGAAAAATTTGCCTCCAAGCCTGGAGTAGGCAAATTACAAAGTTTTTTCTAAGACTGTAAAGTGAATTGGGAGGTTCCGCCCTAATAGGCTTCAATAGGCCAATGGCAAAGTTTCTGCTAAGACATTACAAGTGAAATGAAATATTTGTTCCTAAGCCTTGAGTAGGCAAATGACAATGTTTTTTCGAAGACTGTAAAGTGAATTGGGAGGTTCGCCCTAACAGGCTGCAATAGGGCAAAGGCAAAGTTTCTGCTAAGACATTACAAGTGAAATGAAAAAACATAGCCTCCATATCGTAAAAAGGCCAATGGCAAAGTTTCTGCTAAAAGAGTACAAGTGAAATGAAAAAACATAGCCTCAATGTGGTGAAAAGGCCAATGGCAAAGGTTTTTCTGAAACAACCAGTGAAATGAAAAATTTGCCTCCAAGACTTGAGTAGGCAAATGACAAAGTTTTTTCTAAGCCTGTAAAGTGAATTGGGAGGTTCCGCCCTAACAGGTTTCAATAGGCCAATGGCAAAGTTTCTGCTAAGACAGTACCTAGTGAAATTAAAAATATGCTTCCAAACCTTGAGTAGGCAAATGACAAAGTTTTTTCTAAGACTGTAAAGTGAATTGGGAGGTTCCACCCTAACAGGCTTCAATAGGGCAATGGCACAGTTTCTGCTAAGACAGTACAAGTGAAATGAAAAATTTGCTTCCTAGCCTTGAGTAGGCAAATGACAAAGTTTTTTCTAAGACTGTAAAGTGAATTGGGAGGTTCAGCCTTAACAGGCGGCAATAGGGCAAAGGCAAAGTTTCTGCTAAGACAGTACAAGTGAAATGAAAAATTTGCCTCCATGCCTTGTTTAGGCAAATGACAACGTTTTTTCTAAGCCTGCAAAGTGAATTGGGAGGTTCTGCTCTAACAGGCTTCAATAGGCCAATGGCAAAGTTTCTGCTAAGACAGTACAAGTGAAATGAAAAATTTGCCTCCAAGCCTTGAGTAGACAAATGACAAAGTTTTTTCTAAGCCTGTAAAGTGAATTCGGAGGTTCCGCCCTAACAGGTTTCAATAGGCCAATGGCAAAGTTTCTGCTAAGACAGTACCTAGTGAAATTAAAAATATGCTTCCAAGCCTTGAGTAGGCCAATGACAACGTTTTTTCTAAGACTGTAAAGTGAATTGGGAGGTTCCGCCATAACAGGCTTCAATAGGTCAATGGCAAAGTTTCTGCTAAGACAGTATAAGTGAAATGAAAAAACATAGCCTCAATTTGGTGAAAAGGCCAATGGCAAAGTTTTTTCTGAAACAACCAGTGAAATGAAAAATTTGCCTCCAAGCCTTGAGTAGGCAAATTACAAAGTTTTTTCTAAGACTGTAAAGTGAATTGGGAGGTTCCGCCTAACAGGCTTCAATAGGCCAATGGCAAAGTTTCTGCTAAGACATTACAAGTGAAATGTAATATTTGTTCCCAAGCCTTGAGTAGGCAAATGACAATGTTTTTTCGAAGACTGTAAAGTGAATTGGGAGGTTCGCCCTAACAGGCTGCAATAGGGCAAAGGCAAAGTTTCTGCTAAGACATTACAAGTGGAATGAAAAAACATAGCCTCAATATCGTAAAAAGGTCAATGGCAAAGTTTCTGCTAAAACAGTACAAGTGAAATGAAAAAACATAGCCTCAATGTGGTGAAAAGGCCAATGGCAAAGGTTTTTCTGAAACAACCAGTGAAAGAAAAATTTGCCTCCAAGACTTGAGTAGGCAAATGACAAAGTTTTTTCTAAGCCTGTAAAGTGAATTGGGAGGTTCCGCCCTAACAGGTTTCAATAGGCCAATGGCAAAGTTTCTGCTAAGACAGTACCTAGTGAAATTAAAAATATGCTTCCAAGCCTTGAGTAGGCAAATGACAAAGTTTTTTCTAAGATTGTAAAGTGAATTGGGAGGTTCAGCCTTAACAGGCTGCAATAGGGCAAAGGCAAAGTTTCTGCTAAGACAGTACAAGTGAAATGAAAAATTGCCTCCATGCCTTGTTTAGGCAAATGACAAAGTTTTTTCTAAGCCTGCAAAGTGAATTGGGAGGTTCTGCTCTAACAGTCTTCAATAGGCCAATGGCACATTTTCTGCTAAGACAGTACAAGTGAAACGAAAAATTTGCTTCCAAGCCTTGAGTAGGCAAATGACAAAGTTTTTTCTAAGTCTGCAAAGTGAATTGGGAGGTTCCACTCTAACAGGCTTCAATAGGCCAATGGCAAAGTTTCTGCTAAGACAGTACAAGTGAAATGAAAAATGTGCCTCCAAGTCTTGAGTAGACAAATGACAACGTTTTTTCTAAGACTGTAAAGTGAATTGGGAGGTTCTGCCCTAACAGGCTTCAATAGGGCAATGGCAACGTTTCTGCTAAGACAGTACAAGTGAAATGAAAAAACATAGCCTCAATGTCGTAAAAAGGCCAATGGCAAAGTCTCCTAAGACAGTACAAGTGAAATGAAAAATTTGCCTCCAAGCCTTGAGTTGGCAAATGACAACGTTTTTTCTAAGACTGTAAAGTGTATTGGGAGGTTCCACCCTAACAGGCTTCAATAGGGCAATGGCACAGTTTCTGCTAAGACAGTACAAGTGAAATGAAAAATTTGCTTCCTAGTCTTGAGTAGGCAAATGACAAAGTTTTTTCTAAGACTGTAAAGTGAATTGGGAGGTTCAGCCTTAACAGGCTGCAATAGGGCAAAGGCAAAGTTTCTGCTAAGACAGTACAAGTGAAATGAAAAATTTGCTTCCTAGCCTTGAGTAGGCAAATGACAAAGTTTTTTCTAAGAATGTAAAGTGAATTGGGAGGTTCCACCCTAACAGGCTTCAATAGGGCAATGGCACAGTTTCTGCTAAGACAGTACAAGTGAAATGAAAAAACATAGCCTCAATGTCATAAAAAGGCCAATGGCAAAGTCTCCTAAGACAGTACAAGTGAAATGAAAAATGTGCCTCCAAGCCTTGAGTTGGCAAATGACAACGTTTTTTCTAAGACTGTAAAGTGTATTGGGAGGTTCCACCCTAACAGGCTTCAATAGGGCAATGGCACAGTTTCTGCTAAGACAGTACAAGTGAAATGAAAAATTTGCTTCCTAGTCTTGAGTAGGCAAATGACAAAGTTTTTTCTAAGACTGTAAAGTGAATTGGGAGGTTCAGCCTTAACAGGCTGCAATAGGGCAAAGGCAAAGTTTCTGCTAAGACAGTACAAGTGAAATGAAAAATTTGCTTCCTAGCCTTGAGTAGGCAAATGACAAAGTTTTTTCTAAGCCTGCAAAGTGAATTGGGAGGTTCTGCTCTAACAGGCTTCAATAGGCCAATGGCAAAGTTTCTGCTAAGACAGTACAAGTGAAACGAAAAATTTGCTTCCAAGCCTTGAGTAGGCCAATGACAAAGTTTTTTCTAGGACTGTAAAGTGAATTGGGAGGTTCCGCCGTAACAGGCTTCAATAGGGCAATGGCAACGTTTCTGCTAAGACAGTACAAGTGAAATGAAAAAACATAGCCTCAATGTCGTAAAAAGGCCAATGGCAAAGTTTCTGCTAAGACAGTACAAGTGAAATGAAAAAACTTAGCTGAAACTTTGCCACCACCTGGTGGTCCTGCTGCAGGGTGGAGAAAGAGAGCTGGGGAGCGTAGGCCTTGGTGGAGGTCGGCTAGGAGGTCGAGCAATAGCTAAGGGTGTTTGCAATAATCCACACATACATTTTTATTGATGCAGCCTAATATCCCTTTGGATCCAAGTTCCTTCTTGTGTTATTAACCATATTATCATGGATCTATACAACAACACACAAGCCAAGCATCACTACAGTACTGCACTCCACAGTAGCACACCAGTGCTACCAATTGCAGTACAGTACTATACTGTATACATAATGTATACAATTTTTACATTTGACATTTTAAGCATTTAGCAGACATTCTTATCCAGAGCAACTTGACATTTAAATATACATAAATAGAAGACACTTCTGTCTTGACAGTAGTGCAGTTAGCTTGACATGACTGCATACAAATATTTAAAACAGAAGGTATTTGGCTTTTACTAATCAGACAGCAGTTTGCAAGTCTGTTTTGACCAGTAATGCTCATTTTTGACTGCAGCAATATTTATCTAAAACCATTGCATTATGCATGAAATTCAAGTTTTCTGTTCAGATATGAGATTAAAAAAGCTTTTAATCAGAGTGAATTGGAATATTTGGTTAAATATAGTAACTGACAAAATAAAGGAAATATTTGAGTAAATGAAGGGTTCTGGTAGTGTTGTCATGGTGTGGGTTGCATTTTTCTACAATGATTTATGTCCACTCAACGCCTTAGAGGGCAAAGTAAATGCTAATAAATACAAAGCCATTCTGAGTGATCTCCTTCATTCTATGGTGAAGCATTGAGAGTGGTCTCTTCCAGGACAATGCTCCATCCACATTGCACAAGTGGTCACTGAATGGTTTTATGAGAGTGGAAACAATGTAAGCCATATGCCATGACCATCTCAGTCACCAGATCTCAACCTAACTGAACATTTATTGGAGATTCTGGTACAGCACCTGAGACAGCATTTTCCACAACCACCAACAACACACCAATTGATGGAATTTCTTGTGGAGGAATGGTGTTGCATCCCTCCAATAAAGTTCCAGACGTGTAGAATCTGGCAAGGCGGATTGAAGTTGTTCTGGCAGCTAGTGGTGGCCTACTAGCTGCCAGAGACACTTTATGTTGGTGTTTCCTTTATTTTGACAGTTACTTGTAAATATGCCAGTAAACACTGACCTCGTCTCATCAACTGTATGACTGACTTTTCTTTACTGTGCAGAAAATGTATAAAACGTTTAAAATGCATAACACCTTTCCAATGGTTCTGATACCACATAGCCCAGATATGAGGTGTGATGAGTGTTTCCCCTAAGAATGTTTTAAATTGAAATGTGTTGTACCATACCACCAAGTTTCTCCTTAAGTATTTGACTTAAATGTCATTCTACCATAAATATTTAAGGAAATATTCCATTCCATTTACATTTTAAGCTTTTAGCAGACGCTCTTATCCAGAGCGACTTACAAGTTCCCCTGTCGCAAAAACACAAAATTGAAGTGTCTTGCTACAGAAGCATTGTTGTCATTAATTCTTAATCTGACCATGAACAGTGGGTTAGTCACATCGGTGTCTATGCGCTAGTGTTTTGACAAGCTGCAATTATGTACATGACATTATGTAAACGATATTCAGTGGCTGTAATACCAGAATATACTGGATAGTCTACATTTTATGGGAGAATGTTCACTATTTGACTTTATTCTAAATCTAAATCCTGGCTTTTTTTCCATATACATAATATTTCCCTCCACAACATCCGGAGGATCCGACCGTTCCTCACCCAAGAGGCCACTCAACTCCTGGTCCAGGCCCTGGTGATCTCACGTCTGGACTACTGCAATTCCTTGCTGGCAGGCCTTCCGGCCTGTGCCATCAAGCCACTGCAACTAGTCCAGAACGCTGCTGCTCGCTGGTGTTCAACCAACCGAAGTTCACCCTCTACTGTCCTCTCTGCACTGGCTCCCCATCGCAGCACGCATCAGATTCAAATCACTGGTGCTTGCTTTTCAAGCGGCCAGAGGTACTGCTCCCCCATACCTCCAGTCACTCATCACTCCCTACACCCCGCCCAGACCCCTCCGCTCCGCCTCCTCTGGCAAACTGACTGCCCCATCCCTCCGGGTGCCTGGCAGCCGCTCCTCGCGGTCTCGCCTCTTCTCTGTCCTGACCCCTTGCTGGTGGAACGACCTCCCGCAATCGGTCAGGACCGAGGAATCACTTCCAATCTTCCGCAAGAGACTCAAAACCCACCTCTTCAGACTCCACTACCACTGAACACTGTCCATCTAGTCAATCTGTCGTCACCACTGTTTACTTGTTCTACACTATAAAAAACAAAACAAAACAAAAAACACTAACCTTTTCTTTCCCAGTGTTACAGGTATGATATGCAGACGCCTGCAATGATGTCTATTGCTGTATTACTGCACTGATCTTGTGCGCTAACTATGATTGTTCTTACCTTGTATTAATGCACATCTTGTAAGTCGCTCTGGATAAGAGCGTCTGCTAAATGCTTAAAATGTAATGTAAAATGTATTGCTAACTATATGTGTACATTTTGCCATGGCAGCTTGTCAAACACAAATTGATTTGAGTATCTATCTCCAAAATCAAGGAAGAATATCTATATTACTTTAGACCTCTTCTCTGAGCACATTATTTCCAGAGACAGTCTACATAGTCATATGAACCCCAAGTAAACCACAACACCATGAGGGCCCTCTCCAGGAGTGCCTGTTATCCTCTGGGGACCCGAGTACTAAAATCCCCGTTTGCAGGTCTTGTTATGAGGCATCTTAATAATGTATTTGTTGACCATGACCATATTCGGCTCCCGTGCGTGGTGGTGCATCTTCCTGACATGATTTAGGCCCACTCAACTCTGGCAAGGCAAATGACAATACATACAAAGCCATTCTGAGTGATCACCATCATTCTATAGTGAAGACTTGGGTTTGCTGATGGGAGTGGTGTCTTCCAGGATGACTGAAATAGGTGGTCACAGAAGGATTTGATGTGTGAAAACAATGCAAACCATATGCCATGGCCATCTCAGTCACCAGATTTCAACATGACTGTGCTTATTTTTAAAATGGAATCAGCATTCATCAACAAAACAAATGGTATTTCTCATGGAAGGAGTGTTGCATCTCTCCCAATAGTTTGACACTTGTAGAACCTGCATATTAATGTTGGCGTTTCCTTTATTTTGGTGGTTACTTGTACAGACGAATTCAAGAGCTTGCACCAATTATAAAAAAAGCGCTGATCTGGATAAATTTGAGAGACCAACCTCTCCGTTAACAAGTCTGAGCAAAACATAGCCAGTTACACCGACCAGACTGTACAACAATGAACATCGAACCCCGCTGGAGGTGTGCACGCTGGCTCCTCTGCGGGCTACGGTTACCCATAAACCCCTCCTCTGTGTAGCTGCGCAGAGATGTTCACGCGCATCTTCGCAGAAGCGTAATTCCAGCCTTAGTGATGAAGACCGCTCACCTTGGAGGCTTCACAAGGAACCGTGTCTGAGGGGATGTTGGCATGGAACTCAAAGGGCAACTGCTCAAAAGCGCATACTCCTGGATCGTGATGTCTGTGCATTACTTCAAGGTGCAAGGCTAAACAGGCGAGCAACTCAATTGCACAGCAGAATGTGGATGTGGGTTTTATGTTCAACTTTCCTTTTAGAGTGTATTTATTTATTTTTATATAGTGTTTTAGAAGTTATTTTTATTTTGGCACAGTTAAGGACCGCATCTCAATTTCGTTGTACATGTACAATGACAATAAAGGATGATAATAATGATAATAATTGAGTCAACTTTATTCCCCCCCGCTTACATAAATCAAGTCAACCAATACAGTCACACCACTTGATGCGGTTTTATTCCAGCAGTCATTTAAGATCAGTTTCAGCAGCACTGATATGGTCCTAAGGCACTCTTCACTCGGAGTAAGGGTTGGGTCTAGGGCAGGGGTCGGCAACCCGTAACACTCAAAGAGCCATTTGGACCCGGTTTCCACGGAAAAGAAAACACTGGGAGCCGCCCCATTTTCTGTCGACAGGGGGGGGGTGCTACGCACCCGATTCAATTGGATACTTATTATTTATTTTCCCAAGCCACGCGGAGCCGCAACATAAGGCTGAAAGAGCCGCATGCGGCTCCGGAGCCGCAGGTTGCCGACCCCTGGTCTAGGGGTACCATGTAGGCCACCCCAATACCTGAAAGAAAGCAGAGTACATTAATGACACATGCACACATTTGGGGGGGCATGCATGCACTGGCAGGTGACTTGCTCAGCGCATGTATATAATCAGCGGATTGTCAGGTGAAACACGGACTGACATGCTACTCATCACTGCAAGGTCACGCATTGGCCAACTATGCACACCTGTTCCCATAAACAGTAAAAACAGTAATACGCACGGACATACGTCAATCCAAAAGCCCCATCACCCAGTTTCTGCCACCCCCCCACAAAAAAAAGTCCCACATTCAGCAACCGCTGCATTGACACAGAATGCAGGCATGATGCGAGTAGAGACCACTTTATTCAGGTGGACAGACTGGACACAACACTAATACCATTAGCAATGGGGGCATGTGGATAACCTACCAGAGGACCAGATCCAGGGGTGGGGGCTGTAAAGGAAGGTGAGAAATTGATTAATATTTTAACTGTATAGTGTCTTGTCACCAAAACGAAAGTGCTTAGAGGCCTACAGAAAATCTAGCAAAAACTTGTACCGTTTGCAGGTTGAGGCGCCCCATGGCGGCCAGACCCGGTCAGTGCAGTGAATAATAATCATGACTCAGCTGAAACACGTTCTCACGTGCAGCTCATCATTCAAGGTCTGATTCCAGGCCATGGAGCACCAACATGTCCAGTTGACGATAAACTGAAGACCATATCTAGTACCTTAGATATCGTCTTCACTGAATGTGTTCGCGAGGTGTAGTTACATGCAGCGCTTTTGATGGCTATCCACAAGCTACGCTATCTACCAAGCTTTTTTGGCAAATTGTGTTAAAGGTAGGTTGCGGTTCGCAAGTCTCACACGCATCCGTAAAAGCGGATTTAGCAATTAGCCTTCTAGCCATAGTTGGCAAGCCAAGCTGATAAATCCATCATAACCAGAATACGTAAAAACAGATCGTAACATTAAATGATTAGTTTGATACTAATCATGTTTCTATATTTTGGTTTTCAATTCACTAGTGGCAAGTGGTAGTAACAAATGGCAATAACCTGATAATGGAAAATTAGCTACCGTTATGTCAGCTACAAAGAATACAAACGTTATGTTGTTATCAGTTACAAAGGCCTGGATAATTTGACTATCACTCACAAGTCAGATAAATTGCTAATTATACGTCACACTACATGTGTTGTAAAAAGGAAATAACTTTGGCTATAAAGTTTACCATGCATTTAGCTACTTGGCACGCCTATCATGGCACTGCGATCACCTCTGCCGTCCACCCCATTCAACCTTCTCCCCGCGAGCTAGGACAGAAAGACCGGAGGTAGGCCAGAGGGTTTCTTATTATCTTCTTATCAAACCACGTGTTTGGTTTTGCTCTTAGCACTTCCGGGTACCTGCGCTAACGCATATTAAGCGCCAGTGTTGTAGTCTTGTGCACAGCGCACAATAAATGCACAACTAAATAAAGCTTTCTGGCTGGAGGTCACTGCGGAATTAGCTATTTAATTTGACCAATTATTATTTTTACAAAAATATATATTTTATATATCTATCTATAAATATATATAAAGCATTATTGTGCATTTGTATTTCTGCTTCCATTGCTACTGTTGTTATCACGGTATGTGAAATATGACTAGAAACTGTATGTGACAAGTTCGTAAATGCTTTAAAACATACTACAAACATTCTGAAATTGATCATATAAAATGAAAAGACCAGATGTCATTTTAGCCTGTGCTGGTGTGTTTAGTATAATTTGTCTGGATTAGAATTATAGATTCTACTTTATTCATACTTTATACTATACGTTTTATAGGCACATAATAATATAATAATAATAATAATAATAATATATGCCATTTAGCAGATGCTTTTATCCAAAGCGACTTACAGTAGTGAATGCATACATTTTTCAGTATATGTGGTCCCAGTGGGAATTGAACCCACAACCTAAGCGTTGCCAACACCATGCTCTACCCACTGAGCCACACAGAACCACAATAGTTACATAGTTTCATTAAAACATAATTCTGCTTATATTTGGATTTCATTTATTTAGGTAAAAGAGGATATAATATTCTTGTAAAATTATTGTACAGTATCGTACAGTAACAACAGTTACAAATATTACGCATTAATATTACATACTGACCGCTGCAAAAATGGAAACAGAATGTTGTCATTTAAAGCTGACCTACCATAAACATTCCGATATTATAGTAATATTTTTGAATACTTCGCTGCAAAAAAAATAAAGTTGTAAAGTTAACAACTCTTTACATACTTATTATGCATTTCAATTAACCAGCAAGTAATCAAATCAAGATATTGGTTTGTTACAATAGCCCTAACAGATATTGCGGAGGACTCTATTCCATTTTTCAAAATCCTTAAGTGCCATGTAACCTGTACGAATCTGTCGTATACTGTCTATGGTACGGATGCCGAATTGTTCATGTGGGCAAGCAAGAAACAGCTCCGTCCGATTCCGAGGTGGAGTGACGCCAGTTCATACTTGTGGCAATCCTGGAACTGGAGGAATGAGAGTTCTTATAGGTATGTAGATGTATTTCTGTTATGTTGCTACTGTGGTGGAATTTTTGAAAAGCGTATGTCTCCAATAGATCAGTTATGTAACTTAATATCTGTACATGGGCCAATGCTTGTAGATTCTGCCAAATTGGCTGCAGTAACATGGAGAGGGGCCATTGTAAGTGGGGCATTGGGGGCGTTGGGTTGATGTGTCCAGCACGTGGATTCTGCAGCAGTACAGAACTCATTATGCAAGAAGTACAGAAATTATGTCTAACAGGAAATTAGATGGAAGGTCCAGAAATTATGTCTAACAGGAAATTAGATGGAAGGTCCATCTGTCTGTCTGTACAGTCGTGAACCGGATTCTATCCAATGAAATAATGCTTAGGGGTGTGAGAAGGGCCCAGACAATGCTGTCTGGACTCTTGAGCTCTTGGTGTGGCAGATTAATGTATACATTAATCTGACTGTAATCCTCCCCTCTTTATGATGGAATAGCATAACCTAGGTGCAACCATCAGTGAGATTAACGAGTCTAGTACTAACTTCGGCACTGAGGGGACAACATGTATTAAATTGAGCACATGCATTTTGCTACGCTTAAGGATTCACCATTATTTTAGAGATGTTGCTACATTCACTGTTAAGTGTTCCCGAGTCGTGTGGCCGGTAGGATGTAAACACCTAGGATTTGGCTGTTTACATAAAAGCATGCGGGAACAATATAACTATGTATCACAATAGAGGCATTGAGACGATATATAATATATCTATATCAATATAACCATACAATGCACATTTAGGTTAGCTGGAGTGTTTGTCTATCTTTGTTGTGTTGGTTTATTGAAGAGTGATGGACAAGAATTAAAGAATGAGAATGCAATCAAACCTTAGGAATAAAAAACCCTCATGCCGGAATGTCTGAGGGTGGGGGTTGTGCTCTGAAAATGCTGTGTCAAAGTAGTAGCAGTGCCTCGCCGCGGGGGAGTAAGGAGGGATATAATGGTAGATCCGTACCAGTGATGGTTTAATGTTTATGTTGAATGTTAATGAAGAATAATGATTTCTTATATAAGATAAAAAAAGGAGTCTAAAATGGGGGGACTGAGTTGAATGACCCCCCCAATGAATGACGGTGGGGTAATTGGTACAGTGTGACACTGAAAAACAGTCACCAAGATGGGAATAAAAAGGGGATGTTTAGGATATGAAAGTTCAGTCCTTGCTTCGCGAACCAACGGCTCATTGAATGTAACCTTTTATATGATAATAAATAATTATTATTGCCACAGACTCTGAAGATTATTTTATTTTTGAAGAAGTATTAATTGTGGTGAGGGTCTCTCGGTCAATCTGGCCCTGAACCGAGGTCGGCCTACTTCACGACACTACCTAAAACTTTGCTTCACCTTGTAAATCGAAGTGGTATATTTTGTATGCAAGTATTTTCCTTGTGCCCTACGAAGGTAACGTAGTTCGTTGTGCAGCAGCTTCCTAAATATCAGATTGTTGTCGTCCACCCTCCAAGTTGTGTTAGACAGTTATGCTAGCATGCTGCACAGTTTTAATTTAACTACATTTCAAGACGATTTCTGTTTGTTCTCGTGATGGCCACAGTCTTTTATACACACTGACATAATCGCTTCACCTTTACACCGCAGATTTCGTAACTGAACGAGCAGCACGCATGTGCACGGTTGTCAGTGGATCGCAAACCACAGTTCAGTAGGGCACATATTGAAATGTCTGTATGTTGCTCATTGTTGTTAATGTAAGAATTAATGTAAATTCAACTAATGTATGTAACGATTGCAAAACTGTATTTAGTGACTGAATAGGTGGGCTGTCTTTTTTGTGTCTTTTTCACTGGCATTGCATTGGGACAGGGAAGGGTTGTGCAGATGCACTGATCTATATGTCACTTGAATAGTCTGGTAGTTCACCCAGATTATCACATTTTCATATCAGTATAATGTAAGGGTAAATTTACCAGCACAAAGCCTGCTGTATGGATTAACCATACCACTAACACTGAAACAGAGTTTAACCATGCTGTTAAAATTTTAAGCATGGTTTAACCATGCCACCAACAGTAAAAACATGGTTTTATGATGATGCTGAAATTTAAACACTGTTTAATCATGTCTCTGACACTTAAAAGACAGTTTAACGCCACTGACTTTTAATTTAATTAATGTCGATTTCATTTCCTGGGAACAAGGTAACCTGGCAGGATCACTTGGGTATGATGGTCACCTCAGTGTCCCCTTTCCCAAAATAGAGGCACTCTTTCTCCATCTCTTATTCTCCTCTCTCTCACTCCATCTTTCACTTTCCTCTCACTCACTACATTTCTCACTCCCTTACCCCTCCTGTGTTTTGTTGCAGGATGACTTGGGTGCTGGTGGCCTTTTTTCCTCCATGTGAGGGCGCTGTTAACCTGGCCGGAGAGAACCTCATGAACACCCTGCGCTGGTGAGAGATGTGGAGAAGGGTTTGATAAATGGACGCAATATACTGTGGCAGCCCGAGGGGCTGCACAAGGAAATGCCGGCCGGGTCCTTCGACACATGGGAGCCAAAACACTACATTTCCCAGCAGGCCACAGTCACACCTGAGCAAAGTCAAGCAATGGGGACTAACAACCAGCTGAAAGCCATTTCAAGGCCTATTTAAAGGTCTTATTTCCATCACACTGGGAGGGGAGTAGGAAAGTGTTTGAGAAGAGTTGCTGTGTGTGTTTGGGGAGAGGGAGAGAGAGAGAGAGAGAGAGAGAGAGAGAGAGAGAGAGAGAGAGAGAGAGAGAGAGAGAGAGAGAGAGAGAGAGAGAGAGAGAGAGAGAGAGAGAGAGAGAGAGAGAGAGAGAGAGAGAGAGAGAGAGAGAGAGAGAGAGAGAGAGAGAGAGAGAGAGAGAGAGAGAGAGAGAGAGAGAGAGAGAGAGAGACTAGAGAGAGAGAGAGAGAGACTATATTAGTGCTTTCCCACATTCACCAGGATCTGAGAGAGACTATATTGGTGCTTTCCCATGTTCACGAGGATTATATTATATATATATATATATATATAGAGAGAGAGAGAGAGATACGAGATACCTGTGAAGTCATTGACCAGCCAGGATTTGGAAAAAGTGTTGGAGTGTGTTTGTTTGTGTGGAATTGGATTGTTTGAGGACCCCCTTTGGATTTTGACTACGGACTGGATTGCGGACTTGGAACTGGATTTTGGAATTGGAACGGACATTGACAACGAGATAAGGATTGCGGACTTTGTGTGTTTGTATTCCCCTGAAGACCCCACCCTTTGTTTTGTGTTGTCAAGAGTTTAGTATAATAAATTATCATTTTGTTTTTTAATACTGCCTCCTCCTTGTTCTTGAACTTGCCTACGCCCTCTGCAAGGTCCGTGAGTGTCGCCCAACCCCTGGGGACACCACAATACATATCAGGTCAAGGTCATGACAAGTGTTCCAGATCTACCTAATTGTGTTGGTACTGTGCGTTTGCATACTTGGTGGTGCATATTCACCTGTGTGTGAAATGGGAACAGGAGTACATTTTACACACTTAATCACACAGCCAGGTTCTCTGTGCTCTGTATAGTACACTATCAATACCTTCCCTCCTTCCCTCTCTACCTCCCTCCTACCCCACTGTTTCTCTCCCACCCCTGCTTCCCTCTTTCCCCCTCTCTCCCCTTTCTCTCCAGGTGGAATGATAGTTATAAGAAGGATCTGTTCTCCAGTCGAATTGATACCACCAGAGCTCTGGCCCAGGCCATAAGCTCCCCCCCCTGTGCCTGGGTCCTAGTCACGGGTGTGGGTGAGTCTCTCAGGCTCTCTGATGGCTCCTTAAATTGCTCTCTAAGAGCCTGGATGAGAGCAAGCAAGGCCACTGCAAGGCTCACCTCAGACCCAGGCTGTGCAGTGATGAACATAGTTAGCCTGTGCTGCAGTCAGTAGGAGAGAGGGACATTACCCCATATAACTCATGTTTTAATACTACCTGAACTGGGTTGATTAATTAAAAGATAAATATAATTTAAATCATTATTTTATTCAATTATTTTTATAAAGCGTTTATATAATAGGTTGAAACATGTCAAACTTCCACTTTTGTAAAAAAAATGTAACCTGCCTCTGTTGCTCCTGCACACTTATGCAGTGAAAAGTGTACCCTGTTAATTTACATTGCGAATGAGGGAGGGGGGGGGTCTTCATCCTCCCAGTATCGTTTGTGCTGCTGCTGTGACCCTTTAGGCTGGGTGGAGACTGAATGAACGGCTTGACCCCGGCATGTCGGTGTGTCCTGGCTCAGACTCTCATACGTTTAGATTCTACTGGAGTGGTGGCATTTCCCAAAACGGCCAGCAGAGGGCTCCACAGCATGTCTGCATGCACCTCACCAATCAGAACAGAGCAGAGCAAATGAATCTTCTACTGACACCAGAGATTCTACACAACTGTGTAAATGTGTAAAATGATAGCAAAAAGAAGCCTGCGTACAGTGAGGATTGATTATTGATTCTGTGGGTCTCTCAGCATGTTACAGACCCAGCCAGATGGCGCTGTACACAGAAGAGACTGAGTGGACACCCTTTGACCTCCTGTCCCAATTGGTAAAGGAGTGGGAGGGGGCGGGACGTCTCTCCGATGATGTTGCCACAAAAAACAGACAGGTGGTAATCAGGCCAGGTGAGAGCAGGAGTGTGTGAGCGTATGTCACAGCTAGATCTGGGTCAAATGCGTATGTGAAATGCATAAACTCTTAAAGTGGTCGGTAAAACACTCCTGTAGATCTCTGAAAAATGTCAATGAATGTATTGTATGGAAGATTTATTCTCTGAATATTGGTGAAAATTGGTTTAGTAATCTGCAGGAATATTTTTTGGGTGTCTAAAGGGTTAAAATATATCAAGCAAAGTATTTGACCCAGGTCTGATCACAGCATACGGTTACATTTGTACTAATACCCCCCCCCTCCCCCCACCTCCTCCATCAGGAGCAGTGTTAGGTCGGGATGGGGGTGCGATGAAGCGGATGTTGACCCCATTCTGGCTGGGTTTCGGGGGCATGCTGGGGTCCGGGCGACAGCCCTTCCCCTGGATCCATGTTTCAGACCTGGCGGGAATAATCACCCATTCCCTAGAGTTGCCCAAGCCCCCCCCCATCCGATGAGCTGGAGGTCCTCAACGGGGTGAACCCCACCCTCAACACCAACCGCAAGTTCACCGTGGCGCTGGCCGGAGCTCTGCGGCGGCCCACCTGTTCCCTGTCCCTGTCCCTGGCGTCATCATGAGGGCGCTGCTGGGCGCAGAGCGGGCTGTGGTGCTCACAGACGGGCAGCGGGTGGCGCCCAAGAGGACTCTGGAGTCAGGGTACGAGTACCAGTACCCTGACCTGCAGTCTGCCCTGCGGGAAATAGTTAACACCCATCATCCCGCTCACAATCCCACCCACAAAACCCACACTTCTGCCCACAACTCTGGACTGTGCAGCATGTTGGCGTAACTGCCTCAGACACGCAACACACTGAACCGCGTTTTAATGTTTGACGTGGCCTACTTAATTCATGAAAGATCTGTAAATTCAGTAATTACCAATATAAACCAGACAATGCCTTAAGACTTTTAAATGATTATATTGCTAAATTTGCTTCTAAATAAACGTACGCAATGCAAGGTTTCCAGGTCTTATTTCCCAAATGTTGTGTGACTCAATCACGACTCGTGTAAATGTGATTACCACAATTAATTATTGGTTCTAGAT
Organism: Aldrovandia affinis; assembly: GCA_029706075.1. NCBI lineage: Eukaryota > Metazoa > Chordata > Actinopteri > Notacanthiformes > Halosauridae > Aldrovandia > Aldrovandia affinis. The sequence continues at coordinate 171,687 of JAINUG010000523.1, read as the reverse complement.
TTCTAGTTTGGAAGTTTTTTTTTTGTCTTGTCATGTATGGTTGTTGTTGTTGTTTTTGGTCATTATATGCATTGATTTTAAACTGTAACAATGTAATTTTATTATTTTATTGATTGATTGAACTATCAATGCTCATCGAGGGACTGGTGTTGGAAATGAGCTTTGGCTATATACTGTAGACATGTACAGTGCATCGGGCACTGCTTCTGCGGCTGTCAATGTTCTCTGTACTTGTCCCTTACAAATAAAGGAATAAATAAATAAATGAATTAGTAATGGATCAAGATAAATTCAAGATCAAATATTTTCTGTTTGAGTGTCCCATGGTATGGTTGCATAAACTTTGAAATACAGACACAATACGTTTTAAAAAGACATTTGCACTGCCTATCAGGGTTCGAAACCCATCTCTGCCAGTCTGGCCCTGGCCGTTAGCCCTGATTGGGGGTGGCATTTGACTGTCCGCCCCAGGGGGAGTGGTGGGAGGGTGAGCTGGCACGAGTTCTTCGAGTGGAAGGGCATCCGTGGTCGGGTTCCGTCTCGGAGGAGGCGGATCTGCTGGCCCGGGAAAAATTGGTTTGTTACCCAGAGGACGGGCGGCGGACTCGTGGGGGTGAATTGAGATAAATAGAGGGAATAATTGCCAACCAAATTGGGAGAAAAACAGGGGGAAAAAATCATGAATATAACCTAGGAGAACAATTTTGGAGACACGGACAAGTACGTTGTAAGTGTGTTTTTAATTCCATAATCAGGGGAGTGGACAGCATAGTCTGTTCCCGGGCCAAGGAGACTCGTACGGTGTGTTGCCTGCCTGGTGCCCAGGTTGGAGATCTCCTTGAGCGTGTGGACAAGCTCCTGGCCAAAGCAGAAGGGGATCCAGTGGTCATGGTCCACGTAGGGACCAATGACATGGGTAAGGGCAGGTTGGAGGTCCTGCAAGATAAATTTGAGGATCTAGCAGCGAAGATTAGGAGCAAAACCTCCATGGTAGTCTTCTCGGGAATTCTACCAGTACCACGTGCAAGCAGAGGGAAGCTGAAGTTTATCTATAGGTTTAACACGTGGCTACAATCCTTCTGTAGGAAAGAGGGGTATAGATTTATTGAGCACTGGGACTTCTTCTGGAACAGGGTGACCTATACAAGCGCGATGGGTTACACCTGAACCGGATGGGTACCTACGCTCTGGGGCAGCGTATGCTTAGGGTAGCGCAGGATTATTTAAACTAGGGACTCGGGGGGCAGGGAGGATAGAGAGCAAAATGGGTAGGGTGGTGCAGACTGCCCAGATGGAGTCTGTCAAGACTACATATAACAGTGAAAGCATTAATAAAGTCTTGAGTAAACAACATTTTTGCAAGTGTGGCTTGGGATGGAAGGGAGTGAGGGAGCGGGAGAGGAATAGTAGAAACAGTAGTCTGAAATGTCTATGTTTTAATGCTAGAAGGATAAAAAATTAATTTCTGGAAATAGAGGTTGATATCAATAGCAAAGGCTATGATATCGTAGGGATTACAGAGACGTGGCTGGGAGAAGAGGACGGGGACGAATACAATATAGAAGGGTATAAACTTATAAGGAAGGATAGATCTGGTAAGAGAGGTGGGGGTGTGGCACTATATGTGAAAGATAATCTCAATGTGCAGGAGTTTCCAGAAATTAGCCAACGCATGCCTAGCGAGGATATTTGGATAAAGCTCATAGGGGAACATGAGAAGGGATTAAATATAGGGGTGTGTTATCGACCACCAGCTTCAGACAGCAATATGAATATAATGCTTTTTGAAAATATAAAACAAGCTTGCAGAGGAGGTGAGACTATTATCATGGGTGACTTAAATTACCCTGGTATTAATTGGGAATTGGAGACAGGACAAGGAAATAGGGAGGAAGAATTTCTAGATGTTATTAATGATCTTTTTTTGGCACAGTATGTTAGACAGCCTACAAGAGGAAATTCAATTCTAGATCTGGTGTTATGTAATGACGCCGACAGAATCAGTAGTATAGAGGTAATGGAACCCATTGGGACAAGCGATCATTCCGCAATCGGATTTGATATATTATGGCAAACTAAGAGGGCCCCATCTAACACAAGGATTTTAAATTTTAGGCGTGCCAACTTTAAACAGATGCGATTAGAATTAAGCATGGTAGACTGGGGACATCTTCTGGAGTGTAGGACAGTGAATGAAAAGTGGGACAAGTTTAAAAGGGTTATACTTGATGCACAGTGTAAATTTATTCCTACGGTGCGGAAAGGTAAGTTGAAAAAGCAGTCCCCACCGTGGATAAATAAAGATATACGACAGAGTTTGAGGGAGAAGAAAAAACAGTTTAAGATATATAAAAACGACAGTACCGAGAATAAAAAGGCTGAATATTGTCGTGTGCGTGCTAAGGTCAAAAAAGAACTAAGGGTAGCCAAAAGGATCTACGAAAGGCAAATCGCAGAAAATGCTAAAAGTAACCCTAAGCGTTTCTTTCAATACTGTAGTAGGAAAAGAAAAGTCAAAGAGGAGATTAAGGGAATTAAAAACAAAGACGGGGCACTGCTCTGTAAAAATAAGGATATTGCAGATGCTCTAAATGGCTGTTTTGTAGAGAGTTTTACCAGTGAAGAGGCTGCTAATAGGCTGGAAGGCATATTCATTACTCAGAAAGTCTTAGCGGATACAGAGATAGGGGAGATGGAAGTATTGGATAAATTACATAAATTAAAGACTAATAAGGCAGCCAGCCTGGATGGCATATACCCCAGGGTACTAAAGGAGTTAAGCGAGATCATTTTGACTGTCTTTAAAGACTGGTGAAGTACCAAATGACTGGAAACAGGGTATTGTGGTACCAATATATAAGAAAGGGGACCGTACTGATCCAGGAAACTATAGGCCTATTAGTTTAACTTGCATCATATGCAAAATATTAGAATCTATTATTAAAGATAAACTAGAAGTATTTCTAGAAAATTACAACATCCTAAGGGATAGCCAGCATTGTTTTTGCAAGGGTAGGTCATGTCTGACAAATATGCTGACATTTTTTGAGGAAGCAACCAAGTGTCTGGATGAGAGAAAGGCGTATGATATTATATACTTAGATTTCCAAAAGCATTTGATAAGGTGCCACATGACAAACTCATTATCAAAATGAGAGCAGTAGGAATTACAGGTGGCATTTTAGAGTGGGTTCGGAACTGGTTACTGGATAGAACACAAAGGGTAGTAATAGGCGGGATCTTATCCGAGGAGGGTATAGTGGGAAGTGGAGTCCCGCAGGGATCGGTGCTGGGACCACTGTTCTTTATCATTTACATAAATTACATTGATATGGACATTGAAAGTACATTAGTTAAATTTGCAGATGATACAAAACTGGGAGGCTTAGCAAATAGTCAGGAATCTACTAAAGTAATCCAAGACGATCTGAATAGAATCCAGAAATGGGCAGAAACCTGGCAAATGAAATTTAATACAACTAAATGTAAAGTTCTACATGTGGGGAATAAAAACATAGGATAGGATTCTTTTATGGGAGGTAGAAAACTAGAATGTGCACACGTAGAAAAAGACCTAGGAGTACTAGTTGATCAAAGCTTGTCAGGGACTGGTCAATGTGCGGTGGCAGTTAAAAAAGCCAACAGGATGCTGGGATACATAGCCAAGAGTATAGAGTACAAATCGAAGGAGATCATACGTACCTTATACAATGCCCTTGTTAGGCCACACTTGGAATATTGTGTGCAATTCTGGGGACCGCATTACAAAAAATATATAGATGCGCTGGAAAAGGTCCAAAGACGGGCAACCAGACTGATTCCAGGCATAAAAGACAAGTGTTATGAGGAAAGGCTAGAGATGCTTGGACTGTTCAAGCTTAGTAAAAGGAGACTTAGGGGAGATTTGATTGAGGCTTTTACATTTATTAAAGGAATTAACAAAGTGAATTTTAGGAAATTATTCAAGTTGAGTTCGATAGCAGAACGAGGGGGCATAAATGGAAACTGACAAAGGGTAAATTTCACACGGACACTAGGAAATATTTTTTCACACAGAGAGTGATCAATGCGTGGAATAGCTTGCCTGGACATGTAGTAGAGGCTGAGACACTAGGGGTATTCAAGGCTAGGCTCGATCCAGTGTTAGACACTCTAGCCTTTGGATAAACTAAGCATGTGAGCAGATTAGTGGTAGGAATGGACGAGCAGTGTTGGGCTGAATGGCCTGTTCTTGTCTTCCCCTTATGTTATGTTATGTTATGTTATGTTAATGCACCAAATACATTTTTATGTGAATTCTGAAAAATATAAGCCAGTAATACATGGGTAGTGAAAGATATGGATAAAGTTCAAACAGCTCTAAAGTCAACCTGGTCAGCAGCAGGTTTAGGTAATGTGCAACATTAGTGTCCTATATGTGGCATTTAAAGCACGCTGCAATCACAATAGAGTAAGGAGCACATTGCAATCGGGACTAAGGCATTTTTGTCATAATCTTGGTTCTGCATCTGGGAAATACGGAAAGTCTGGAGTAAAACCTGCGCTAGTCTCAAGCTAATGGTATACTTCAATCAACAATGTGGCTCTGCGTAGCTCAGTAGGTAGAGCATGGCGTTGGCAAGCTTAGGTTGTGGGTTTGATTCCCACTGGGACCACATATACTGAAAAATGTATGCATTCACTACTGTAAGTCGCTTTGGATAAAAGCATCTGCTAAATGGCATATATTATAACCCGGTGTGAGTGTGTGTGGTGGAGGTGCTTTTTAATTAACGCAAACTTATCAGAATGGTATGCACATTTAATTGGTTGTTCATACATTGGGGTGAAACAGGCTGGCGGTGGGCTGTGATGTGACAGAGGAGAGCAGGTGGTGCTTCACTGGGGCCTTGTCTCATGCAGCCTCACAGCCTCCCATCTCTGATCTATGTTTGTGAAGAAACAGGCCAGTGTCTCTCTGATTGGAGGTCAGTACTTCGTAATTGAGGCAGGTGGGGGGGGGGGGTTTGGAAAGCAAAGTCAAATGCACTGCGGTGTGTTCTTCTCATTGGCTGCTCATTCTGAAGGGGCGTGGTCCTCTGGCTGGATGACTGGTAGGCGATCGCCCCAATCACTGCTCCTGGCACAGCGGTACAGGTCTCTGCGAGGTGCAAACAAACCAGAGATTACTGCAGAACCTGTGTGGTACAGGTGAGCGCAGTACCTGTGTGGTACAGGTGAGCGCAGTACCTGTGTGGTACAGGTGAGCGCAGTACCTGTGCGGTACAGGTGAGCGCAGTACCTGTGTGGTACAGGTGAGCGCAGTACCTGCCGTGTCGGTGGGCGGTCACAGTAACCCGCCTGAGCTCTGCGTCGGTGCAGCACAGCTGGCAGTGGACGTGTCGCGGTCGGCGGAGCACTGGGCCTGTCAGTCGCGCCCAGTCCAGCTCTACCCCCCGCCCCGCCTCCTTCCCAGCCCGGGCCAGTACTACGTAACTGAATTTCTCCACCTCGCGGTCAGCATTCTGAGAGAGAGACGCACACTGAGAAATACCTTGGCAAAGCACAGACTCCGTGAGCACAGCCAGGTCATTGAAAATATGGCTGTGCTCACTTCACTTGAGTACCGTACGCTTCATTTTCTCCCTTCTCCCTCTCCTCCTTTGCACTTGCCATTTTTCATCCCCCATTACAGATTTATTCAACTACACAACAGCTGGAACACAGACCTCCCCATCTTCCCTCCCTATCTCCCACCGACAGAGAGAGTCTTCCTCTCCCCCCCGTTTTCCCTCTCTTCCTCTCCCCCTCTTTGCATTCATTGGTCCATGTCTCAGTGTTCTCTTACCCCAGGCAGGGGCAAGGGGCGGTAGGGTTGAGGGAAGTTGCAAGGCAGCAGGGTACGCTGTTTCAGTTTGGGACAGGGCAGCTCGTGCGGGCACTGAGCACACAGAAACACGTGTCACTGCATGTCTTGAGAACATGCGTTGAGAACACAGACAGATTAACTCTTCAGAGTATGGCACCAAACATATAAAACATAATAAGCTGAGTTCATACACACCGGGGCAAACACACAAGGCCTCCTGGCATCAAAGGCCACCATCTCTTCTTCCTATGATTGGTCAAGAACACAATGACATCACCCCAACTGAAGTGGCTACATTACAACCACAGGCGAAATGCACAAGTGGTGCTATGAGGTTCATCCCTGTTATTCCATTGATATCTGTAACTATGGTAACTACTGCACATCACAAGAACACTGTCAGTCATTGTGGGAGCAGAGACCTTTGAGGTGCTTCATATTGTGCTGGATGCTCTCTAGACTTCAGGCAGAATGTCAAACAGACACAGGTGGCCAGCATCAGCCCATTCTCCTCATCAGACATTCTTTTTAAATTATTTTTAGGAATGTCGCACATATAAAGTGTGTGTGTGTGTGTGTGTGTGTGTGTGTGAAGAGAGAGAGAGTGAGAGAGTGTGTGTGTGTGTGTGTGTGTGTTTCTGACCGTCAACAGTGTATCTCTGGCCTCCATGAGGATCTGATGACCATCTTTAGTCCCATTCTCCACCAGCACCTGAAAAACACAACACCTTTACACAACACCACAACAACAAAGCACCAATAATAAACAACACAACATCAGTACAGAAACAGATGAGTGCAGATAGGTGAGTGTGTGTGTGTGTGTGTATGCTGAGTTTGTATGTGTGCGCAAGTGTGAGTGTGTGTGACTGTGTATGTACTGTATGTACTGACCAGGTAAGAGTGCGTCTTCCTCCACAGCGTATGTACAGTTTCTTTCCTCTCCTTCTGAGAGGCCAGCTCTGACAGAGAAAACGCACTGACCACCACGTCAAACTGCACCTGGAACAGACAGGAGTACAGATACACAACTGTGTATAATACACAGTAGTGATGCGCAGATCTAAAAACACAGACACACACACACACACGAGTACAGCTTTGAACAAGATTGAACAAGATGGAAACATTGTGAGACTGTTTCTTGTTTTATTGCAGTCTTTTAAAATGTGTGAAGCTTATGGGCCTATTTGAATACAGTATAATTTGATTACATGGGCTTGTTTCTTAATGTACATTCTTGCCAAAGAGTATAGGCTAGTATTTGTCATGTTAAAATCAGTGATTGAAGTGTTGTTTTTTTAAATTATTATTTTTATTTCAAAACAATTTGAAAGATGAGGGGTTCATCCACCTGGTTGGAAATGGGTGTCTTAATATTTGCAAAGCTGAGAAGCTTATCCATCTATTTTACAATATGCAATACAATATAGTTTGATCATGCATGTGCATTTCTTAATGCACTTTGCTGCTGAAGAACAGGCTATTATTTTCTCTATCATTTTTGAAAATGTTTTTAATATTTGGAAATTGAGAGTTGAAAAACATACAGCTTACACATGCTGATTAAGTCACTGTCAGCATACATTTTGTGATCTGGAGTCAGTGGAGTTGCTATGAAAGTAAAGTGGAGTAGAGAGTGGGTTGAGTGGGTGCAGGCATCACTAATATGCACATGCACATGCTGCGCACGCACACGCACGCACGCACGCACGCACGCACGCACGCACACACACTTTGAAAAAGAGTTTGACATACCTTTGGAGAAACAGGGAGGAACTGTCGGAAATAGACATGTTTGATCAGGGGGGCTTCTTTGTCACTGTCTCCTATACCACACACACACACACACACACACACACACACACACACACCACCTCAGTTAAACAACACTTGAGGCCAGATAAACCATAAGCCAACCAATCCCTAATGGCCTTCGTATGACATCATTATCAGATGATGATCTCTCAAATGCAAATGAAAACATCATTATGCATAAGATGTGTCAAGTGATCTGTGTGCACATGTGTGCTTATGTGTGTGTGGGTGTGTATTAAAGTTTATATATACTGTCAACCAAAATTATTCACACCCTTGATAAAGATGAGCAAATTCTGCATGAAATAAACAATAAATGTAATGCACTATAGTTTATGCTCAAAAATAGGAAAAGTACATTCTTTTATATATATATATTAGTCTGTGGTTGTGGACTGCCCTTTTCAATTCAAACCACACATTTTCAATCAGGGTCAAGTCTAGAGACTGAGATGGCCATTACAAAACAGTCATTTTGTAGCCAGTTAACCATTTCTTGGTTGATTCTGAGGTATGCATGGGATCATTGTCTCTTGCTGAAACATACATTTCTGGACAAGTTTGTTCCTGTGTGTATACAGTGTATGTGGGTGCGTGTGTGAGGGTGTGTATTAGAGTGTACATACATGTGTGCACATGTGTGCCTGTGTCTGTGTGTGTGTGTGTGTGTGTGTGTGTGTGTGCAGTATATCCCTGTGTGTTTACAGTGTAAGTGTGTGTGCTGTGTGTACCTCTGAATAGCCGGTCAGCTAGTGAGTTCATGGCTGCAGAGCTGTCCACACATATGGCCTCCTTCATAGAGTCACCCCACAGAGTGTGCATTGCCCTGGGGGATGATAAGCACAGTCTCACTACAGCACAACTACACTACAGCACAGTCTCACTACAGCACAGTCACACTACAGTCACAGTCTCACTACAGCACAGCTAGACTACAGCAGTCACACTACAGCACAGTCTCACTACAGCACAGTCACACTACAGCACAGTCTCACTACAGCACAGTCACACTACAGCACAACTACACTACAGCACAGTCACACTACAGCACAGCTACACTACAGCACAACTACACTACAGCACAGTCTCACTACAGCACAGTCACACTACAGCACAGCTACACTACAGCACAGTCACACTACAGCACAACTACACTACAGCACAGTCTCACTACAGCACAGTCACACTACAGTCACAGTCTCACTACAGCACAGCTAGACTACAGCAGTCACACTACAGCACAGTCTCACTACAGCACAGTCACACTACAGCACAGTCTCACTACAGCACAGTCACACTACAGCACAACTACACTACAGCACAGTCACACTACAGCACAGCTACACTACAGCACAACTACACTACAGCACAGTCACACTACAGCACAGTCACACTACAGCTACACTACAGCACAGTCACACTACAGCACAACTACACTACAGCACAGTCTCACTACAGCACAGTCACACTACAGCACAGCTACACTACAGCACAACTACACTACAGCACAGTCTCACTACAGCACAGTCACACTACAGCACAGCTACACTACAGCACAGTCTCACTACAGCACAGTCACACTACAGCACAACTACACTACAGCACAGTCACACTACAGCACAGTCACACTACAGCACAGTCTCACTACAGCACAGTCACACACTACAGCACAGCTACACTACAGCACAGTCACACTACAGCACAACTACACTACAGCACAGTCTCACTACAGCACAGTCACACTACAGCACAGCTACACTACAGCACAACTACACTACAGCACAGTCTCACTACAGCACAGTCACACTACAGCACAGCTACACTACAGCACAGTCAGCACAGCTACACACTACAGCACAACTACACTACAGCACAGTCTCACTACAGCACAGTCTCACTACAGCACAACTACACTACAGCACAACTACACTACAGCACAGTCTCACTACAGCACAGTCACACTACAGCACAGCTACACTACAGCACAACTACACTACAGCACAGTCTCACTACAGCACAGTCTCACTACAGCACAACTACACTACAGCACAGCTACACTACAGCACAGTCACACTACAGCACAGTCTCACTACAGCACAACTACACTACAGCACAACTACACTACAGCACAGTCTCACTACAGCACAGTCTCACTACAGCACAACTACACTATAGCACAGCTACACTACAGCACAGCTACACTACAGCACAGTCTCACTACAGCACAGTCACACTACAGCACAGCTACACTACAGCACAGTCTCACTACAGCACAGCTACACTACAGCACAGTCTCACTACAGCACAGTCTCACTACAGCACAACTACACTACAGCACAGTCACACTACAGCACAGCTACACTACAGCACAGTCTCACTACAGCACAGCTACACTACAGCACAGCTACACTACAGCACAGTCTCACTACAGCACAGTCTCACTACAGCACAGCTACACTACAGCACAGCTACACTACAGCACAGTCTCACTACAGCACAGTCTCACTACAGCACAACTACACTACAGCACAGCTACACTACAGCACAACTACACTACAGCACAGTCACACTACAGCACAGTCACACTACAGCACAACTACATTACAGCACAGTCTCACTACAGCACAACTACATTACAGCACAGTCTCACTACAGCACAACTACATTACAGCAGTCTCACTACAGCACAGTCTCACTACAGCAGAGTCTCACTACAGCACAACTACACTACAGCACAGCTACACTACAGCACAGCTACACTACAGCACAGTCACACTACAGCACAGTCTCACTACAGCACAACTACACTACAGCACAGTCTCACTGCAGCAAAACGACACTGCAGCACAGCTACAAACTACAGCAGTCACACTCAGGGCTGGAATTTCGGCGTGGGATTGTGAGAATCACACATACTTTTGTCAGTCCCGCACATTAGTCCAGTATAAAGCAGGAACATCCCACAGTGCAAAACATTTTATTTAATTATTCCTACACAAGAAATACAAATATACAAATATCTCTTGTGTTTTTCAACATTCTAGGTGAGTTTAAGTGTGCGAAATTAGCCATCCATATGGGTAATGCATTTGAGTATGAACTGACTCCAGGCTTAATTTTATCAAAGCCACAACAGAAATAAATGTTGTTTATTGAATTAGCGAGATGGCGGAGTGTCTGGAACCAATTCAAACGTTTGCAACAGTGAGCCACAGCCAGCCAAGGTAGCATTACTAGTACGGAAGATTCAGTCAAAATGGCACTATAGTAGAAGTTAAAAATGTTATTATATTAACTGCAAAGACATTTTCAGTGAAAGAGTTGGCAAATGTACATTTCATGGAACGCGGAGTATGCGCAGTGTCCCTTTGGAAATGGGTACAGCTTGTCAATAATAAAGGGTTAGGGGACATACAGAACGCCATCGCGTGTACATTTATAGATGACAAGGATGCGTCGGTGAACAGATATAAAAGCAAATGTTGAATTACTTGTGTAATTTTCCAACTCGAGCATGAAAAAAATAAGGAATTTATACACTTTTATCCCATCTATTCAAAGTGTGGCTATGAGCATATTATTATTACAAGTAAATTCATTTAAAAAACTAAAACATTTTGATGGTATTGGATAGTAATTGAGTTATTTAAATATGTTTAGCATTTTAGGAATATAACTGAAAGACAATTATGATGGATTAAACTTATTTATTCTGGTCTAAAGGAATGGTGTACAGAATCAGTCATATATGAAGGCTTCAGTGCCTGCCATTTACAGTTTCTGTTTGCTTTGTGCAGTGCTCTTTGGATTACAGTGTTTTTAAACTACCTCTTTCCTGTAATTTCACTACTCCCCCTCCCCCATTTAATCATGGGTGGGCAGGCTGTATACAGTGGGGAAAATAAGTATTTAGTCAGCCACCAATTGTGCAAGTTCTCCCACTTAAAAAGATGAGAGAGGCCTGTACTTTTCATCATAGGTATACCTCAACTATGAGAGACAAAATGAGAAAAGAAAATCCAGAAAATCACATTGTCTGATTTTTAAAGAATTTATTTGCAAATTATGGTGGAAAATAAGTATTTGGTCACCTACAAACAAGCAAGATTTCTGGCTCTCACAGACCTGTAACTTCTTCTTTAAGAGGCTCCTCTGTCCTCCACTCGTTACCGGTATTAATGGAACCTGTTTGAACTCGTTATCAGTATAAAAGACACCTCTCCACAACCTCAAACAGTCACACTCCAAACTCCACTATGGCCAAGACCAAAGAGCTGTCAAAGGACACCAGAAACAAAATTGTAGACCTGCACCGGGCTGGGAAGACTGAATCTGCAATAGGTAAGCAGCTTGGTGTGAAGAAATCAACTGTGGGAGCAATTATTAGAAAATGGAAGACATACAAGACCACTGGTAATCTCCCTCGATCTGGGGCTCCACGCAAGATCTCACCCCATGGGGTCAAAATGATCACAAGAACGGTGAGCAAAAATCCCAGAACCACATGGGGGGACCTAGTGAATGACCTGCAGAGAGCTGGGACCAAAGTAACAAAGGCTACCATCAGTAACACACTACGCCACCAGGAACTCAAATCCTGCAGTGCCAGACGTGTCCCCCTGCTTAAGCCAGTACATGTCCAGGCCCGTCTGAGGTTTGCTAGAGAGCATTTGGATGATCCAGAAGAGGATTGGGAGAATGTCATGTGGTCAGATGAAACCAAAATAGAACTTTTTGGTAGAAACTCAACTTCTCGTGTTTGGAGGAGAAAGAATGCTGAGTTGCATCCAAAGAACACCATACCTACTGTGAAGCATGGGGGTGGAAACATCATGCTTTGGGGCTGTTTTTCCGCAAAGGACCAGGACGACTGATCCGTGTAAAGGAAAGAATGAATGGGGCCATGTATCGTGAGATTTTGAGTGAAAACCTCCTTCCATCAGCAAGGGCATTGAAGATGAAACGTGGCTGGGTCTTTCAGCATGACAATGATCCCAAACACACCGCCCGGGCAACGAAGGAGTGGCTTCGTAAGAAGCATTTCAAGGTCCTGGAGTGGCCTAGCCAGTCTCCAGATCTCAACCCCATAGAAAATCTTTGGAGGGAGTTGAAAGTCCGTGTTGCCCAGCGACAGCCCCAAAACATCACTGCTCTAGAGGAGATCTGCATGGAGGAATGGGCCAACATACCAGCAACAGTGTGTGGAAACCTTGTGAAGACTTACAGAAAACGTTTGACCTCTGTCATTGCCAACAAAGGGTATATAACAAAGTATTGAGATGAACTTTTGTTATTGACCAAATACTTATTTTCCACCATAATTTGCAAATAAATTCTTTAAAAATCAGACAATGTGATTTTCTGGATTTTCTTTTCTCATTTTGTCTCTCATAGTTGAGGTATACCTATGATGAAAAGTACAGGCCTCTCTCATCTTTTTAAGTGGGAGAACTTGCACAATTGGTGGCTGACTAAATACTTATTTTCCTCACTGTATGTATCAATATTCATAAACAGTGTTTGATATGACCTACTGTTTCAGCAAGTTAGAGAAGTCCTCCAACAAATCTAAATTCATGACAAATTACGTTTCGTATTAGTTTGAAACAGAACACAAATGTTTACTCAGCATTATGGAATTACTCCACATTTTACGGAATGGGTGGCAGCCCTACTTATGCGAGGTACACAGAAAGTAACAATGCAGGGGTTCATTCTAAAGTCTAATACAACTATTATGCACATGTATGCAACAGTTTATAATATTTACACTGCGGAACTATTTAGTATAAGCAACTATTTCTTGATATCCTCCCCAAAGACTTTGAATTCCCCCGATTTCTTCACTATGAGGGGGAAACCCCCCCCATAACAACAATGAAATTCCCGCCCCGAGGCTGCAGCACAGATTGGTCAGACTGCAGCAGGACTGATAAGAGTGATAGCATCATTCATTACTTTGCTGATTACCAGTCATGTTATTAATAATTACACAATCCTCACCACAGTGCAGTCCCCACACCAGACCCAAAGTCCAGGAGAGAGTGAGGAGAAAAATTAATATCTCTCTTCTTGATCTGTATAGAGAAAGAGAGGGAGGGGGACATTATGCTCTCTATCATTAGAACTATTTTCATTCGGTTTTCATTTCTTTCTGTACTAATCATGAATTTTGAATATATATATATATATATATTTTTTTTTTAAATACATTTTGTTTCAGATTTTTCCCTGTTTTTCTCCCCAATTTGGAAGCCAATTATACCCTCTATTTATTTCGATCAACCCTCTCACACGAACTAGCCGCCCGTCTCTACGGGGGCAAGCTACTCTCCAAGGCCGGCGATGATCCGCCTCCTTCGAAATGGAACTCACCGACCCCTTTTCTGGAGACACCCTTATGTGCTTCACAGCGAGTTCGTGCCGACCACCCTCCCCCCTCCCTCAGGAGCAGACAGCCAAATGCCGCCCTGGTCGGGGCGAACGGCCAGGACCGGTATGGCGGAGACAGGTTCCGAACCGCGTCCCTGATGGGCAGCTCACACTCATACAGGACCAGCCAAATACGGGTTGAATATATATTATAAATATGTATTTTTGAATATTTACAAATATATTTTTATTTAATCACATTACTCACATAATCACATAATCACATGAATTATGTCCTCATTAATCATATTCTACATTTATGTCCTAATTAATCTGCAGATATTTCACCTCATTCAGAACTCTCCTCACAGCAGCGTAACCCCCGGTGAGCCTCGCTGCCAAGTACACCAGGGCAGTGTCTTCATCGTACCTGAGAGAGTCAATGTAAATACAGAGAGTTAGTGCTGATTAATGTAAACACACACAGACACACTGAGTTAGTACAGTAAATACACAGTACCTCAGTGGAGTCCAGTGATGGGTTGTTCTTTTCAGTTCTGACAAAACCTTCTTCCGAATTCGAGTCTCCAATAGATGGCTGTCAACATCTGGAGACACACACACACACACACACACACACACACACACACACACACACACACACACACACACACACACACACACACACACACACACACACACACACACACACACACACACACACACACACACACACACACACACACACACACACACACACACACACACACACACACACACACACACACTTTCAAGCATATGCTGTGCAAGTCCAATGATCTCTGCTATATGGATGTGTCCACTGCCAGCCCACCCAGATATAAATACCAGTGTATCTGAGCAGTACCTGTGACTGATTGCTTTATCTCTGAGGGAATCATGAATCACGCTGCACAAATCTGCTGGCCTCCCCATCTCACTCCCCTCTCTCTCCCAGTCTCACTCTCACTGTCTCCCCTGTCCCACTCTGGTCATGGTTGAGGGTACCATGCTACACAGATGCGTATTGCTCATTGCATTCACATTACATGAGTCTATCCTCCTTCACCTCCTCTTCTCCCTTACCTCCAACTCTCTCCTTCTCTCTTTCCCAGAGTCTTTTCTCCAGAGCAACCGCTTTCTCCCTCAGCAGAGAGTCTTCCACAGGCCTCTGTCTGCTCCACAGGAAGTTGGTGAGTTTGTGCGCCCTGTCAGCCAGTCTGCTCTCTGCTGCTCCTGCAGCATGGGAGGACAAAGCACAGGACAAACACACCTATCAACGCTCAGCAATGTGTTCATTATAGAGCTGCTACTCCTGCAGGATGGGAGGACAAAGTGCAGGACTAACATGCATATCAAAGTTCAGCACTGTATTCATTTACATTTTTACATTTTAAGCATTCAGCAGACGCTCTTATCCAGAGCGACTTACAAGATGTACAATCATAGTTCGCGCAAGAGATCAGTGCAGTAATACAGCGATAGACATTGTTGTGGGCAGCTGCATACCATACCTGTAACACTGGGAAGGAAAAGGTTAGTCTTTTTTTTTTTTATGTATGTATGTATGAGGAGTAAGCAGGGATGCATATACAAAAATGATTGAGCAAGTAGGCAGTGGTGATGACAATTGGTTAGATGCACAGAATTCAGTGGTAGTGGAATCTGAAAAGGAGTCTCCGCAGAGCGGAGGGGTCTGGCTGGGGTGTAGGGTGTGATGAGTGTCTGGAGGTATGGGGGAGCAGTTCCTCTAGCTGCTTGAAAAGCAAGCACCGGTGATTTGAATCTGATGCGTGCTGCGATGGGGAGCCAGTGCAGAGAGGAGAGTAGAGGGGTGATGTGGGTGAACTTCGGTTGATTGAACACCAGACGTGCGGCAGCATTCATTATTAGTCTCCTCACTTCGTTTCTGTGGCATAGACCGAATACTCACATCACGCAGACATACTAACACAGAACAAAAATTACTACAATGCGAAAGTAAATGGATCTATTTATTAAAAACAGAACACCCATTGGGCATGAACGAGACACTGAACTATAATATATATAATATGCCTTCATTACTTTTGATTTTGAATGATAAAATTGTGCAAATGTGATTGGATTATTATGTGTACCCTACTCTGTATCATTGCATTATCAATGAAATGCATGTCTTCGCAACATTGCCGACCGGTGATTCCAATCAACTCTGCTTGCTCTGCGCAATCGCCTGGCCTAATGACGTGTACGTCTGCAGGTGATGTCAATTAACTACTTGAATATGATGTATATATCTAACTCTACCTCTGTATGCTTGATGTTATACTGATGATGGTCATTTGACCGAAACGTCTGCCTCTTTTGTCTATTAAAATACTTTAAATTAAACATCGAGCCTTCGCCTCGTTTGGGATATTCCCTCCTCTACACACAGTGTGCGGGTTCCACCTTCATTCATTTAGAACAACTGTCCCTACAGAATGGGAGGACAAAGTGCAGGACTGACACCCCTACGGAAGCTCATTACAGAGCAATGTCACTGATCCTGATGTATTTTATTTATTTATTCATTCTTTTCATACTTTTTCCCCTTTTGGAACGTTTGTGTAGCTATATGAGTATGTGTACTTTTATGTGTCTGTTTGTGCATACGTGTGTGTTTGTGCATACGTGTGTGTTTAATCGTGTGTGCACTTGTTTTTGTGTGTATGTGTGTGTTCACAGTCCTGATCATGATGACATCATCACAGCGTGTTCCTCACCGTGTATGACGGACAGCGCAGCTCTCTGCAGCTCCTCTGGCAGGGACACACTCTTCAGGGTCATCACGCCCGGATGCTTCCTGTGCGGGGCGCCATTTAGAAGGTCCTGCACCCGAGGACTCACTGCTACACTCAGCCACTAAAAGAACAAAACCCACCAAATTTTTTCTATCAGTTTAGTCAGCAATATGCACCAAACCTGGATCTACACAATAATAAAACAACAAACTAGAAATGAACAATAACAAGGCCTCAACACTGCAATGCCTACATTGATAGATTGTTTTACTTATGTAAAGAAAACAGCTTTTAACGGGTTTAGATGATGAGAAATTTAAAAAGTAACTTGACTTTAACAGGCCCTACCGAACTCTAAAACTATAGCGTGTGCCTTGAAAAAGGACACATAAATATATAAAAACACCACTAGGCTAGTTGGGGGAACCTTTGACAGAAACAGGGAGACATCGCACATCTGAGCATATAAACATTTAAAATACGGTTGAGATTAAAATGTGTCATATACAAACACACAGGCAGCCCAGTAATGACCATGAGCCATACGATGGGAAAAAAGAACTAAATAAATAAAAAAGTTATAATGAGGCATAATGAGTGTAATAAAACAAATGCCTAAATTCATAACAATGAGGACTATTTCCATTTTGTCTTGTGCTGCTACTCTGGTTATGTTATTTTAACGTAAAAAACGAAATCACACGTGAAGGACATCCCACCAATCACAGGAAAGGTAATTTACATAGATTCCCATAAACTACCCATCTCAAGATTCAAATCAATATAAATTGATATTAAATGATATTTCACATTTTATATTACTTTTTGCTCATGTGATTACTGTGGATCATTATAATACATATAAAAATAAATCGCGAAATTCACACCGTGGACGAAGAATAAGAATATAATGTGATGGTATATAAACAAGTAGCCTTGCTTCACACATCAGCTGGACGGAAGCTTACTGTAGAGGTCACATGCAGAGTGCTAGACACTCCACCAATCACCTCGGGGAAGGTCTGAGAAACGAGCCAATAGCTATCCTAGCAGGATACCACCTGACACCGGGTGAGCGAGCGCACAGAAATCAAGGGCCATTGGCGAGTACTCAGTGCAGGAGAAACCGCTTAGTACGATTACACTTACTACTCGGTGGATGCAATCTCGCAGGCTTGGAAACGCTCGCGGCTGGCAAATGAGTGCGATGTGTAAGCTGGGAAACATTTCCAGAACCCAATTCAGACTACTCTCCATCCAGCTTTTTCTTATTTATAACTATTTACACAAAGAATAGAAGAAGATCACTCACTCTGTTGGTCGCCTTCACAATAATCGGAAGGTACACGTTGGAGCAACGACCCCTGAGCGCTGCCATATCTCGTTTAGACCATGTAATTGCTTATTCACTTCCTTTTTCCTGTTTTCAAGATAGAGAATTCAGTTCGCTCATTCAGAATAGTCCAGAAGTTAAGTAGTTCCGGTAATAGTTTTTCAGTATCAAGGACACAATGTTAGTGCGACACACATGGAACTCGATATTTTTTAATGAAGGAATCTTTGCTTACACTATCCGCCCGTGACCAGAAGTTGGACCGTCAACGAAATGGGTCCGACGCGACACTCCATTTGTTTGGATGGAACCGGGATTTGCAGTTTAGGGTGACACAATCTCAGAGATTAAGTATTATACAGAGAAAACATCAATGTGCTTCAATGTTTTGACAACTGAAAATATGAATGGCAGTCTGAACTGAGTGATATATAATACACACCTGAATGTGTTCCTTTCAAAACAGTGACAGGCAAGATTGCTATACTAGAATTTGGTGTAGCCAAATATACGACAATAGTTTACCAGCTAGCAGATGATAAACAAATAAATAAAGGAAGGTTTAGCCAGTTTACCTAGTTAGCTGGATAAATTAACCAAATTAAGGCTATTTGTAAAAATCAACTTCCTAAGGATCGTGCGTGTATCTCCCATATCAGAATTAGATGAGATAATTTGATTAAATAAATCAGAAAAATCTTGGTACGTAGGACAACTTTTCCATGTATGATGCTTCTCACTGCAAAGCTCAATAACTACTTTTTCAACAAAACAAAAATATTTTGGATATTTATAGACGTGGATTGTAAACTAATGTGGCACGAAAAAAACTCATTGTGAAAAGCAATGCAATTGAGAGGAAAAACAATACACATTACATTGTATTACAATCAATGTGTGTATTGTTTTTAATTAAGGCACGATACATGCGCATCATTATGAAAAAAATGCAGCTTGGATTGTTTGTCGTATTTCATTGTGTATATTCTAGCATTCTTAATCTTCTATAGCAATTGCCCCAATTGTGAGCAATGGGAATAGAAAGAGTGTTTTTTAGGAGAATCATAAGTGGCATATATATTTTTTTTTCATATTTTAGTTGCGCAAGTGAAAAATCAATGCATTAGGATGTTATAAATTCAGATATGTTCCGCCTTGTTGGTGATATAGGGAGGAACCACTATTATTTTTGTCTTTAAAAGCGGACATAAAATTCGTCCAAAAAATCTCATTCGCCACTGGCAACTGAAGAACACCAATTTATTACATTCAGCCAATTTGGAGACACCCCGGTGACTCCAAACGGACAGTGGTTTTGACCAATCATAGAGGTTGCTTGGTGGGCGCGTGCCGTTGGTTTTCATTTTTCTGCCACAACATAACTTGGCAGAACTGGATAATCTGGATGCGAAGAGTAAACATTTTTACTGATTGCACAAGAGAACACTAAAATGAGACGTACCAGAAGTGCCGGTAACAAACAGCGAGAAAAAATAGAAAATGGAGAGAGTGAGTCCACGACAGGTAGCTATCTATCTAACGAGATTGCTTTCTAGCTAACACATTAGCTAACGTTAGCTGGAAAGGGACGTCCCTTTCTGTATTCTGCTTCGTTACATAAATGTATTTGTTTGCGATAAGCTAATGTGAAGTTGTTCGTTACGACGTTAAATGGTAGCTTAACTAGATGGATACAGTTCACTGTGGAGGGCAGAAAGTTTACCACGCGGTCTAGGACTCGAGACAAGTGTTGTGGTAGGGACCAGCAACTGGGCTTGTGCAGGTCTGTTGTCACCGCAACGCCACATTGCGTGAAACAATCGTGCTTAAATTTGTTAACGTATGCGCCTTCGATTACTCAAAGAACGTAGCATGAAACGAATGAAAGATCCAGAGAGTAAAAGGCAAAATGTATAGCTTCTGTGTGAGATGTCATTGTCATCAGATTGCTGGATGATATAATATAGCATGTATCTATCATATTTTTAATTACAATGTGCCATTGACTAATGTACTGTATTGTCAAGTCAATCAGTGATGCGTTACACTATATAGCGCAATGTGAATCAGCGCACTGTTACAGTCAGGGTTGGGAGGGTTACTTTGTAAATGTAATTAGTGCCTGATTACTGATTACACGGCTCTGAAAGTAATCCGATACGAATACACGAGTAAAATGAATTATTCCAAAGAAAATTGTGATGTCGTAGCCTGTAAAACTTTAGCTCATAGTTACCAGAGCCTATATAATAGCTACTATGTAAGCCTACGACGGGTTGGCTATTATAAACAATGGTTTCTAAACAGTTGCTAAGTCTATGATGTCATCGCAGTAACAGCTAGGCCCCATGTAGGTTGACTCGCCCCGGGCCCCGCCCACCCCTTGAGACTGCCCAGGCTATCACAGGTTATAAACACAAAAGTGCACAGAGATTAAAGGTTATACACAGGGTTGGGAGGGTTACTTTGTAAATGTAATTAGTGCCTGAATACTGATTACACGGCTCTGAAAGTAATCCGATACGAATACAGTTACATGTCTCAAAAAAGTAACGTATTCAGATTACTTTTAGAATACTTTTGGATTACTTACTTTTTCCATCACAGATGGGTATGTTTTGGGGTACAGGAGACATTGGGAAGCTGTTATATAGCCAAAGGTGGTGCTACTTAGTACTAAAAGGGTGCTCAAACTTTTGCACACGCCATGTTCACTTTTTTTATAAAAACTTTATTAAAAACAAATTACCAGTAATGTTACAGACCTGAGAGCAGATTAACATAGTATACAGTAGGATGGCAGTCTAAGCACAATAAATTGTTTACTAGCTACTGTATTGATTTACACACCGACTCGAGTTCTCCATTCAACAATAACTTCCCTTTAT
Organism: Aldrovandia affinis; assembly: GCA_029706075.1. Classification (NCBI taxonomy): domain Eukaryota; kingdom Metazoa; phylum Chordata; class Actinopteri; order Notacanthiformes; family Halosauridae; genus Aldrovandia; species Aldrovandia affinis. The sequence continues at coordinate 150,645 of JAINUG010000523.1, read as the reverse complement.
TGCACGTCACATCCTATACATAGAGTGTGGCTAATTGGAGCCCCCTACAGGCTATCATCGGTACATCTCCCTTTTTCTAAACAAGAACAATGTGGCTCTGGTAGAATAAACTTCTAACAAAATAAAAATACAATAAAATAAAGTATGTGCCTGTAGGCCTACTATTTAGAGTTCTTACAGATAATCACTTTACCACTGTATGGACTTAACATTAACTAGTCATACAAATAAACATTTTCATATTAAACCATGCTCTGAACGATTATTTCACATCTGTTTACATCTGCTCCTTCTCTCCGGTCAAACAGTCCTAGCACTGACCTGTATATTAACACTCCTCTACAAGTCTTTTAGGTTTGACAATGGATCTCCTAGGCCTTTCAACTCGCTCTACCCCAGAGGATGGTGAGTCCACTGGAGAGCTTTCTGTATCTGTCAGATCATTCCCTTGTTCGCCTTGCTCACCTAACTGCTCACTCTGCACCTCTACAGCATCACCGTTCTCTGGATCGTGAGATTCCGTGCGTGGAATTTTCAGCAGGTGCCTTCGATTTCTGCGGATCCTGCTGCCATGCTCGGTGAGCACCTCGTAGGATCTTGGGGTGGTCTCTTTGAGAACCTGTGCAACCGGTCCCCATCTTCCTTCACCTCTGACTCTCACCAGGTCGTCTCGTTCCAGTGGGCATAGGGGCTGTGCACTTTTGTCGTATGCACGTTTGGACCGGTTTTCTCTCGGCGGGCCACGTTGGCCTGCACTCGGAAGCAGGTGTTCTGCTGACGGTAGCTTCGTCTTGAGCTTCCTGTTCATCAGCAACTCTGCTGGTGAACGGCCGCATTCCAACGGCGATGCTCTGTAGTTCAGGACTGCGAGATATGGATCCCCGCCCGCCTCCGCTGCTTTCCTTAGCAACCGTTTGATGATTTGCACCCCTTTTTCCGCCAGTCCATTCGACTGTGGGTACAGCGGACTTGAGGTTACATGCTCGAAACCATATTGTTCAGCAAAGTCTGCAAATTCCTGACAGCTAAACTGCGGTCCGTTGTCGCTTACTAAGGTGACGGGAATGCCGTGCCTTGCAAAGATGGCCTTGGTGCGAGATCACTTGCTTTGCTGTAGTATCAGACAACAACGCGTATTCTGGGTAGTTTGAATGGTAGTCAACTATGATTAAATAGTCTTTTCCTTTTAGCTGGAATAAGTCTGCACCAACTTTCCTCCATGGCTCGTCCGGTTTGCTATGGGGCAGAAGCGGCTCCTTGGGCTGCCTATATCTATGCTGTTGGCATGTTTCACAGCGCTGCACTAGAGTCTCAATATCCCTGTTCATGTATGGCCAGAACAATACCTCTCTAGCACGCCTCTTGCATTTCTCGATTCCCAAATGGCCTTCGTGTGCTAACTTGGCCATCTGTGGTCTCATGGAGCTAGGAACAACTATCTTGTTCCCTTTAAGGAGTACTCCATCAACCACAGACAGTTCGTCCCTAAAATGCCGATACGGACTCGGCAACTTCTCGGCAACTTCTTCTGGTGAGTGAATGCTCGTTATGACTTCCTGCAGCTCTCTGTCGCTTGCTGTTGCCTCTGCAAACTGAGTCCACTTCGCCTCTGACACAGGCAGCCGGGCTTTAACACAGTCTACATGGACCTGAACATCATGTTCCGTGCTGCTATGACACGTGTCACGCAAACTCGCTCTGCTGAGAGCATCTGCAACTATCAAGTGTTTGCCTGGTGTGAACTCGAATGTCAGGTGATATCTCTGTAGCCGTCAGCATGAGACCGCCCGCCGTGTTGCTGGAGCAGCACCGCTCCCAGACCATCTTTGGATGCATCGGTTGAGACTTTGACCGGTTTGTCTGTGTCATAGTATTTGAATACCGGCTCTTTGATGAGACTGCTCTTTAACACCTCCCATTCAGTTGCGTGTTCGTGCTCCCACTGCCACTCATTTTGTTTCTCCAGCAGACTTCGGAGTGCTTTCGTGTTTGCCGAAAGATTTGGGATGAACTTCCCCATGTAGTTGACTAGTCCTAATGCTCTTTGCAGTTCTGTTTTGTCTCTGGGCGCTGGCATTTCCACTATTGCTCTTATCTTTTCCGGATCAGGCTGTATTCCTTCAGCGGACAACTTGTCACCAAGGTATGTGACCTCTGTCATTCCGAATTCACATTTCTTCTTGTTTAGTTTCAGCCCTGACTTGCGTGCCTGTGCTAACACCTGACGCAGTCTTTCATCGTGCTCTGTTTTTGTTTTCCCCCAAACCACTACGTCATCGAGGAACACCTCCGGGGCTGAGCAGATCCCGAATGGTAAGCGAAGAAAACAGTGCCTGCCAAAAGGTGTGTTGAAGGTACACAGGTTGGCGCTGTCCTCGTCCTGAACGATTTGGTAGAACCCTGACGATGCATCTAGTTTAGAGAAGAAGCGTGCACCGGCCATAGCATTAGCAGACCTACCAACCTGTACGCATTTTGCGTACAAAGCACGCAATTCTTGGTCAAAATACGCATGTACGCAAATGTCCGCTGAAACTACGCAAAAAAAGAAAAAATTCAGAGGGGCGCAAAATTTAAGAAAATGTTAAAAAAAAACCATGGACCGGTTCCGAGGGGCGCAATTATTTCCTCGCGCACCCCTGTGCAGCTATTTTTCGCGTAGCACCCCCCATCGACAGAACATGGGGCGCCGTTACGTGCCTCGCACCGGGTGCTGGCAACCCACGCTACGCCACTGGTCGCCCCCAATGTTCAAACGAAACCTACGCCGCTGGTTGTACTCAAAAAAAATTCCCAAGGTTGGCAGGTCTGCATTAGTGATGTCAGAGTTCGTCGGTAGTTTGTAGTGTTCCCTTTTGATCCACTTGTTCAGGTCTTTGGGGTCTATACAGAGCCTCAGATCTCCATTTTTTTCTCCACTATCACCAGAGAATTAACCCACTCTGTTGGCTCCTCTACTTTCCTCACTATGCCTTTCTCTATGAGGGACTGTAGTTCTGATTTCAGCCTAGCTTTAAGGGCTACCGGCACCTTCCTAGCTGGGTGGATGACTGGCTCTGCATTGTCTTTTAACTGGATTTTGTGCTGACCTGGTAGGCGACCAATGCCTTCGAATACGTCCCTGTATTCTTTTTCTATCTCCCCCCTGTCAGCTACTGTTGTCTCGTGCTGATTATCAGCTGCATCTCTAGATGTCACCACAGATCTGTCTATTACATGAACCCTTTTGATAAGCCCCAGTTTCTCACAGGATTTCAGACCTAGTATTGACTGTCTGTCACCCTCAACCAGTACAAACATTGCATTAACTGAACATCCTTCTCTAGACAGTGTGACTCTACATACCCCTTTTGTGGGAATTGGTTCATCATTGTACGTTCTCAGGTTGACTCTTTTCACATGCACCTTTGGCTTTTTGTACAACCTATGGTAGTCTTTCATTGTCAATATGTTCACCTGTGCCCCCGTGTCTAATTTCAGGGGAATTGTCGCTCCGTTGACTCCCAAGTCAGCTCTCACTGTCTTCCACAGCTCCCACGAAGAACGCTTCGCCGTCCTCGCTGTCGGTGGTGTCGCCGCCTTGCACCACCTGCACTGTTTTCTTTGAGAAGCAACACCGTGCGTAGTGATTTTTCCTCCCGCATTTGTTACAGTCTCTACCGTAGGCTGGGCAGCTCCTCGGCGCATGTTTGCCGCCGCATTTGTCACAGTTACTTTCGTCGGGCGTGTGGGCCTTTCCTTTGCTATTCATTCTGCTAGCTCCTTTCACACGCCTCTGCACCGCATCCACTGCTGCGGACCCGCTGTCAGTGTCAAAGGATTTAAGCTGCATCTTCGCGCTCTCTGACGCCTGGCAAATCCGAATAGCTTTGTCTAGACTGAGGTCCGGCTCTTTGAGCAGTTGCATTCTCACTTTCTTGTCCAAAACACCAATGACTATCTGGTCCCTTATCAACGAGTCACACAGTGTGCCGAAGTTGCACGACTGGCTTTTCAAACGCAAGTCCGTGACAAACTGTTCAATGGATTCTGACTCTGCTTGTACTCTGCTGCGAAAAACGTACCGTTCAAAAATCTCGTTTTTTCTTGGCGTGCAATATTCCTCAAACTTTTCAATCACTTTCGCATACCTGTCGCTGTCGCCCTCCGGGAACTCAAACGTGTTGAAAACGTCCACTGCAACCCGGCCCGCCACTGTGAGGAGTAACGCTATCCTTCGGCGCTCCTCTCTCTCGTCCAATCCTATCGCCAACACATAAAGTTCAAAACTCTGTTTAAAGGCTTTCCAGTTCTCGTGGACATTTCCACTTAACTTTAACTCGTCTGGTGGTCGAATGTTGTTCATCTTACTCCTTTTTTTTGAGCTAAAACCAACCATGTATTTATTTACACACCGACTCGAGTTCTCCATTCAACAATAACTTCCCTTTATTGCACGTCACATCCTATACATAGAGTGTGGCTAATTGGAGCCCCCTACAGGCTATCATCGGTACAGCTACCATTAGCTCAGCCTCACTTGTTGTCAGTCACTTGCCCCCAGTATATTATGCATTCAGCAGCAGTCTATTAACTTCGATTTTATCCCGTTTTGAAATGTTATCGTTTCAACAATAAAGAAAGCAGTATAAAATTAGCAGAGCAGTTATTGCGATGCCTCAAACCGTAGTGTGGGAGAATCAGATCTCAGCCAGGGCCAGATAGACTGAGTGATCCGAAACCACATTTAACACATTTCTCAGATGTCAGATGTAATCGGGTTTTATTGTATGCAAAATCACCTACAAGAAAACATAGTATGCTCGCCGCGCAGCCTAAGAATGCTGGCAGTAAACTTGCGGGATCTCTAATACAAAGTTAGAAGTCTAAAGCATGGTGGGATTCGCTTGCTTAATTGTTAGCCCACGTCCTCTCACCCCTCGTGCTGCGGAGCTCGAACTGGGCTCATAAATCCTAGTGACAGGGTGGACCAGGCCGTGTATAACGTGGGCTGCTGCTGGCCACACAAACTGACCCACCAGAAACACAGGGACAGAGCATGGGGCTCAAAACTTCTCAAAAAAAATTCCCACAGTAGGCTAAGGTTAGGTAACAGCAAATTACTGCAGAACTGTGTTCAGTAAACTGAAGGTTAGCTAACGTTGACTTACCTCCAAGTGCTTTTTGAGATTCGACGTCGAGTCCTTTGATGCCGACAGTATCTTTACAACTGGAAGGCACAAGGTACACTGGACCAACAGATTTTTCCCATGTTCTGATTTAAACTGGAAATGGTGTCGATAACGCCACGAACTAAAAGCTGCTTTTTCTTCCATCTTGCCGCTATCAATATTTGTCTGAGTGCGGGCGCGCGCTTTTTTTTAACGCAGTTTTTTGGTTCTGTGCAGCGGCGGTAGTTTTCGTGAGCTGTGATGATAATCATGTAGGCGTGATAATTTCATGCTGTAGCTTTAGTAATGAATATTGGCTCATTAATGTTTGTAAGGAAAACTTTCCACCAAAAATTCCAATAAGTAATCCAAAATGTATTCACTTCAGGTTTATTAAAGTAACTGTATTCAGATTACTCGTTTTTCAAATGTAACGCGAGCTGAATACAGTTACTTGATTTTTGTATTCTGATTACGTAACGCCGTTACATGTATTCCGTTACAACCCAACACTGGTTACAGTACTGTAGTGTCCAGTCAATCAGTGCGTATATAGCGTGAGTCTAGACAATCAGTGCGGCTCCGGAGCCGCATAGCTCTTTCAGCCTTATGTTGCGACTCCGAATTGAATCGGGCGCAAAATTGGGCGCAAACTTTTTTTGGCGTAGCAGGGGTCCGGAAATAAATGAACTGGTCGCACCTTTTTTTTTCGCGTAGCCCCCCCGTCGACAGAAAATGCGGCTCCCAGTGTTTTCTTTTCCGTGGAAACCGGGTCCAAATGGCTCTTTGAGTGTTACGGGTTGCCGACCCCTGGTCTAGACAAATGCTCCCCGGGCCTGATAATGGGTAATAAAACGGGGTTTACACAGTGTAAGCCAAAGCAAAGGTGACAAACTAAACTAAACAACCAAAACTGACAGAATAATTAACAATTCTAAAATTAAAACTACATTCTAAATTAAATCTCAGTTACTCTCTCGGTTCTGTCTCTCTCTGTCTCAGTGCAGTGTTAATGTCTCTCTCTCCGCCCCTCTCTCAGTGTGGCAGTGGGAGGCTGAGGAGGGGCAGTGGGAGCCGTACCCACCCACCGTGTGTAACCAGCTGGATGGTGCGGTCCGGTCCGGTCTAGGTTCTGTGACTCTGTCTCTTGGTACCGGTTCCAGTTACAGAGTGAACCTGAAGAAGATGATCCAGACCAACAACGTTACCAAATACCAGAGGAAGGTCCGCATGCACACACTGAAACCAGGTATGTGTGTGTGTATGATTGTGTGTGTTCTGCTCTCACACACTGAAACCAGGTATCAATGTCCGAGTGTGTGTGGGAGTGTTCTGCTCCCAACGCACACACATACACACACAAAACAGGTTGGGCCGGTGTCCAGTCACACCGTATACTGTGGTTTGTGGCCACCCTGCCAGTGTCATTTTCAAACCCTTCAGACCTCCTCTACATTCACAACTGTCTAAATATATGTGCCGAAGCCCAAAAACACTATAACATCCTGTGACTAACAGCGCGAGTGAGGTGAGTGTCAGCTGAATTGACAGCTAAAGCTAGCTAGCTAGCTAGCTTATTTGTTGTGAGTGTTAGCCAGCTAGGACTGGCGCATTGGACTGGATAGCTAAAACGTTAGCTAATAAGCTAGTCTCCACTGGTTTGACAGTCTGTCATTTTATTAGTTAGCTAGCAGCTAGATCACGAGCTAGTCAGTTAATAATAATAAGGATGGTATTGTGCTAGCTAGATAACGTTAGACACATTCATGGTATTCTAAATCTCTTTAGAAAAGTTTTACTTACAAAATTGCACTGATGCTTTGCAAATTAAGTTGGTAGCTATTATTTTGGATTAATGAAAGTAATTGGGCAACAAATAGTGGGCATCATTGCAGAGAAGTCATCAGGTATAGGTCAAGTCATTAAAAGTGACATGCTGCCTCCCTGTGGTAAAAAAAAAAAGGTGTATAGCAGGCCATAAGTTGTTTATTCAGGGTTTTCTTGAAAATGTGTGAAATTCCCAGGCCAAAGCTCATTTGTAATGTTATCTGAAAATTACCAGAAACTGTCAACCTCTTTGCAGCTCTACTCAGGATTGTTGTTTTTTTTTTTTTTCTCTTCTTCAATTTTATCAGTTAGGGTTAGGTTCAGTTTATATTATTATAATAACAGTTGCGTATTTCATAATTAAATCATGTTTGTTTGCTGGGCATATAGTCAAATGGTCTTATTATAATATGAAAACAGAAAATTGAATAATTCTTTACTTTTTATTCTTAATGATCTAACGGTTGAGTCTAACAACACAGAACACTTAAATGTAAAATTCAAATCTAAAAGTTCAGATGGAATACTCGTGCCTGTGGAAACTTACCCTACTGATTAGTTTTTAGGAATTAGACCAGGACACCAATAACTCCACAGTTATCGCATGGTTGGAGTCATTCTCAAAATGTAAATATTAGATGTTAGCAGCCCATGGAAAAGCTGCCCATATTTCAAACCAATTTGGTTGCCAATTATCCCCTCTATTTATTTAAATACTGCGTAATACAGCAATAGACATCACTGCAGACAACTGCGTACCATACCTGTAACACTGGGAAGGAAAAGGTTAGTAATTTTTAAAAAACAATTTAAAAAATTTTTTTTTTTTATTAAATTGAGTAAGCAGGGATACATAGTGTTGAGCAAGTCGGCAGTGGTGATGACAATTAGCTAGATGTACAGAATTCAGTGGTAGTGGAGTCTAAAAAGGTGGGTTTTGAGTCTCTTGCGGAAGATCGCAAGTGATTCTGCGGTCCTGACCGATTGCGGAAGGTCATTCCACCACCGAGGTGTCAGGACAGAGAAGAGACAAGACCGCGAGGAGCAGCTGCCAGGTGCCCGGAGGGATGGGACAGTTAGTTTACCAGAGGAGGCGGAGCGGAGGGGTCTGGCTGAGGTGTAGGCAGTGATGAGTGACTGGAGGTATGGGGGTGCAGTACCTCTAGCCGCTTGAAAAGCAAGCACCAGTGATTTGAATCTGATGCGTGCTGCGATGGGGAGCCAGTGCAGAGAGGAGAGTAGAGGGGTGACGTGGGTGAACTTTGGCTGGTTGAACACCAGACTTGCGGCAGCTCTATGGAATGGGCTCTATTGCTGCTCAATGTTGTAGCACAGTTGGGACATTTGTAAAGCGCTGCCAATTCATTCTAGTTGCAAAGACTTATGAGCAATTTAAGAGCAAATCCCTCACAACGTTCCGAAACACTGCAGCCACTCCCTTATCCTGACTAGCCAAAACTTGATTCCTCTGACAGAGGGCGGAAGTGATTCTGTGAGCTCAACCAATCAGATCGTTTGCTCAGCCCACATTAAAGAGGAGGAAGAGGAGGGGCAGCCAGTTGCCAAGAAGAGGCGGGGCGAGGGGAGGAGTCAGAAGGCAAGCACTGATGACACAGATAGCAAAGGTAAACCCTGCAGAGCCACAGTGTTGACTGTGCTTTTTTTCTGTGCTGAGTGTATTCATTGTATAGTATTGGTAGTGTTCTGTATCTGCTGTGCAGAAGGTGTGTTTACTGTGCTCTTTTTGTGTGTGTGTGTGTGTGTGTATGTGTATAGAGGTGGTGAAGACGGTGGTGATGAAGGGGAAGGCTCCTGTGGACTCTGAGTGCACAGCCAAGATGGGGAAGGTACCTCCTGTTTTCCTTTTTTGCTTTGCGTCTCCCCTGTGTCTCACGTATGTCTTTTCCTGTTTCAATGCCAACCCCAAACACGTAAATTACCCACTGGCTATTTTACACCTGAAGCAGTACTGCAGGAGAGCCAGAGACTATTTTACACCCTACAGGCCACACACAGTACTGCATTTCTCACTGTTGACAACTGGTAACCAGACCTGTAGGCACCTGTTGAGGGGGGGGCATGCGTTATTTCCCTGTCCTTGCACCAGGAAATAAACAATTTGAGCACTTGTAAATCTATCTTTGAGCATGTAAGCTATGTACATGCACGTAAAATCAGTTTTTGCAAACAAAATAATATGTGCGCAACTATGGCCTCTTGTGCAAATGTCACATATCTTTGCGCAGCTTCTGGCAGGAATATAAAGGCATGTAAGGCCCAGCTTGCGATGTCTGACTAGGGCTTTTACTAAGTGTAGCATCTCACGGCTGCAGTGAGCAGAAGACCCATCACGCAGAGGGTTTTGGCTCCTGATTGGACGTGCTCCTGATTTGTGTGTTTGTGTTTTGTGGCAGAGCTTAGAGGCTGGAGATTTGCTGTCCCCATGCTGTTGTGCTTCTTTGGTCATCTCACCCAGTTTGTTTGGTCCCCTGAGTATTATTAACCATAATAATAATAACAGCAATTATTGTTATTATCCTTTTTTCTCTCAGGCCCATGTTTACAGTGAAGGAGAGGACATCTATGATGTAATGTTAAATCAGGTAAGTAGAAGGATGCTGGTATGATTGTTACTGTTGTGAGTCAGTTCTTATTTTGCTGAGGTACAATGTTGCTTCTCTGTGTGTTTGTGTCGTTTGTTTGTGTGGTGTGCTACACGTTGCGTTTGTGTCGTCCGTCACAGACAAACCTTCAGTATAATAACAACAAATACTACCTGATCCAGCTGCTGCAAGATGACAATGCCAAGAGCTACAGTGTATGGACGAGATGGGGGAGAGGTCAGTGTGTGTGGGTGCGTGCGTGCGTGTACTTGTGTGTGTGTGTGCTCGCAGGTGTGGGTGAAGAGAGAGAGGGAGAGATCCGTTTCCACTTCTACCAGATTCAGGAAAAGTTAAAACACTTGTAGGTGTAGAGGTGGCGGCTCAATGCATCCCAGACTGCCATAGTTTGAGAGAGGGTGTTTGTGGGACCAAGCTGTAGTATTTGCATCATATAGGCTCAAACGTAAGGAGGGAACGATGTGAGACCTGTTAATTTTGTTTATCAACACAAGTTTTCTTGTCATGCAAATTAATCAAGTATGAATTTGAGAAACAAAACAAAGAGTGCATGTGCGTGATATGGGAGCTTAAGTGAACATGTGTATGTGTGTGTGTGTGTGTGTGTGTGCGCGCGCAATATAATCTATTTTTCTGTTACTGTCCGTCCGTCCATCAGTGGGAAAGGTTGGCCAGCACAGTCTAGTGTCCTGTGGTTCAGACCTCTGTCAGGCTAAAGATGTCTTCAAAAAAAAGTGAGTAGTTCTGTGCATCAGTGTATATGTGTGTTTGTTTGCAGCTGCAAATCTCTATTGGGTGCGTGTGTGTGCGTGTGTGCGTGCGTGCGTGTGTGCGTGCGTGTGTGCGTGTGTGTGTGTGTGCATGCTTGCCTTTTAAGTGTGTGTGTGTGTGTGTGTGTGTGGGTGTGTGTTATATGTTTCCATGCTTTTCCTCCTCAGGTTCTTTGACAAGACCAAAAACGAGTGGGAAGGCCGAGCTGCCTTTGAAAAAGAGGCGGGAAAATACGACATGGTGTTCATGGACTATGGCACCAATGATCAGGCACAGAAAACATTCACACATCCATTTATAATCCCTCATTTTAGCTTCCCCATCCAGTAATATATCCCTCCATCCCATCTCCTCCTGAGAAATATGTCCGTCCGTCACCCCCCCGATACTGCAGAGTTATCACTAATAGTGGTGCTGCCTCCTCTCCCCCAGGAGGCCCACACAAAGCCTGGGTCTGAAGTTGCTGCCCTGCCTGAGAAAAAGGCCTCCCAGCTGGACATCAAGGTGCAGTCCCTCCTGGAGCTCATCTGTGACATCAAAGCCATGGAGGAGTGTGTGCTGGAGATGAAGTTCGACATCAAGAAAGCTCCCCTGGGTGTGTGTGGTAACATGAATGCCTGGCAAATGAGAATAATATGGCAATATGAGAATGAGAGGGAGAGTGTGTGAGTGTATGTATGGGTGAGGTAGGATGTGTATATGGTGTGTGTGTGGGGTAAGGCGTGTATGTGTGTGTCGTAAGGTGTGTGCTGTCCCTGCAGGGAAGCTGACAGTTGAGCAGATCAAGGCGGGGTATGCGTCTTTGAAGAAGATTGAAGAGTGCGTGAAGAGGAAGGGCAATGGCAAGGAGCTGCTGGAGGCCTGCAACCAGTTCTACACCCGCATCCCGCACGACTTTGGGTAAATACACCCGCATCCCTCACGGCTTTGGGTAAATACACCCACATCCCTCACGGCTTTGGGTAAATACACCCACATCCCTCACGGCTTTGGGTAAATACACCCACATTCCCACACAACCTTGGGTAAATACACCTACATCCTGCACGACTTTCAGTAAATACACCCGCATTCCGCACGACTTTGGGTAAATACACCTGCATCCTGCACAAATGTAGGTAAATACACCCACATTCCCACACAACCTTGGGTAAATACACCTGCATCCTGCACGAATTTAGGTAAATACACCCACATTCCACACGACTTTGGGTAAATACACCCGCATTCCCACACAACCTTGGGTAAATACACCTACATCCTGCACGACTTTCGGTAAATACACCCGCATTCCGCACGACTTTGGGTAAATACACCTGCATCCTGCACAAATGTAGGTAAATACACCCACATTCCCACACAACCTTGGGTAAATACACCTGCATCCTGCACGAATTTAGGTAAATACACCCACATTCCACACGACTTTGGGTAAATACACCTGCATTCCCACACAACCCTTCCTGCATGACTTTCGGTAAATATTCCGCACACTTTGCATCCTGCATTCCCACACAACCTTGGGTAAATACACCTGCATCCTGCACGACTTTCGGTAAATACACCCGCATTCCGCACGACTTTGGGTAAATACACCCGCATTCCCACACAACCTTGGGTAAATACACCTGCATCCCGCATGACTTTCGGTAAATGCACCCACATTCCGCACAACTATTGGTAAATACACCACAACCCAAAGACTTTGGGTAAATACACCTGCATCCCGCACATCTCTCTCTCTCTCTCTCTTTCAGTTTGCGTACCCCTCCACTCATTCGCACAGAAGAGGATCTGAAGGAGAAGATAGCGTTGATGGAGGTGAGGGAGGAATGAGATGAAAGGGCAGGACTTTGAGGAGTTTAGTCTGGTCTCCTCCAAGTGATTTACAGAGAATCAGAAGTGATCCTGTGAGTGATGGTCTCTCTTGGGTGCGATTCCCTCTGTAACCCAGTGTGAGTGTGACATTCACATAATTGATGTTGGGGGAAAAAATTATAATATAGACATACTGTATATTTTTTGATAATTGTAATTAAATAGGCTCATGAATAATTTTAGAATTAAAATGCTCCAGATGCTTCTTATCTTCATGTACATTTCTCCTGTCTCCATTCTCTAAAAAGATCAAACGACATCGTATGAGTGTAAATGTAAGGTGCTTTGTCTGAATTAAGGCAGCTTTTGTTGACTCATATTTTCTCACAGGAATTCCAGAAAGGAATTTTTACATGCCTAGAAATAAATAGCCAATTGTTAAGTTATTGAAGTGTTTTGGGCGAGAAAGACAAGTGTGCCCACTCGCATTTCAAAAGGGACCACAGGGACCAAAATCTGGCCACAGTTCACTCCTCACTGCTAAGGGGAACTGTATTTCTCCCTTTTCCAAGCAAACTGCCCAATGTTCTCTTCTTTGGTGGTGGCATCCGCTACTGCGTGTAACATTTTCATGAGCCCTTCAGGTCCTCAGTGACGGTCTCTCTGTGTCTCAGGTCCTCAGTGACGGTGTCTCTGTGTCTCAGGTCCTCAGTGACGGTCTCTCTGTGTCTCAGGTCCTCAGTGACGGTCTCTCTGTGTCTCAGGTCCTCAGTGACAGTGTCTCTGTGTCTCAGGTCCTCAGTGACGGTCTCTTTGTGTCTCAGGCCCTCAGTGATATACAAATAGCGGTGAAAATGGCTCAGACGGGTGCAGACAGTTTGGAACATCCCCTGGACCGACAGTATCACTCCTTACACTGCCAGATGCAGCTCCTTGCCCCTGACTGCCATGAGTACAAGGTATGTGTGTGTGTGTGTGTTTGTGCGTGCATGAACGTGTGTGTCCATGTATGTGTATGTGTGTGAGTGAACTTTTTTCTGTGCTGTGTTGGCTATAATAAAGTGGTACCTGTTTTTCTTGGGTCAGGATTTTGCCTGGGACACCATAGTTTTATTCTGATTGGGATTCAGGTTCTGCACCAGCATCAGCCTTATAGGGGATAGCAGGACCAGACCATCTGCATAGAGTAGGAACTTGGCTCGGGGCTACAGACGGCACCATCTCTCTTTCCTCTATCACTCTTCCTCCCTCCCTCTCTCCCCCCCGCCCTCTCCAGGTGATAGAGCAGTACTTGCAGTCCACTCATGCTCCTACTCACAGTGACTACACCATGAGCATCCTGGACATATTCACAGTGGATCGAGAGGGAGAGAGGGACAGCTTCCACTCACACCTGCAGAACAGGTACTGTGTGCAAGCATGTGTGTACGTTTGTGGGCGCCTGTTTCTGTTGTGGGCTGGTTTGTATGTGTGTTTAATGTCATGGCCTGAGCACACTTTTGGAAACCACATGCGGTTTCAAGACATTTTTCAAGCCTATTTCAAAATAATCACCATTTGCGTATTCTAAGGCGTAGATGTTCAGCAGTCTCTTCTCAAAGAGGAGGTACGTATTCCAGCATTGAGATGTATAAAGAGAAGCCACCTATTCAAGCAACACCAGACAAAAGGAAACCACTGCCTTCTGTAACTAGAAACATGTTACACAAACAGAATTTACACAAAAGGGAGCAATGAACAGAGCAACGGGGCAATCACACCAACCAACGAACCTTCCTATACCACCACCACAGCACTCTTAACACAGATTCGGGTAAGCACACCACCAGTGTTCAGATGTGTGTGTGTGTGTGTGTGTGTTTTTGTGTGTTCCTGCAGGACACTGCTGTGGCACGGTTCCCGTCTCTCGAACTGGGTTGGGATCCTGAGCCAGGGTCTGCGAGTGGCCCCCCCCGAGGCCCCCGTCACTGGATACATGGTGAGTCTCTCATTCTCACCCTCAGAACACTCTTTCTCAGCCCCAGCACAGACTCTTTCTCAGCTCCAGCACAGACTCTTTTTCTGCCCCAGCACAGACTCTTTCTCTGCCCCAGCACAGACTCTTTCTCTGCCCCAGCACAGACTCTTTCTCTGCCCCAGCACAGACTCTTTCTCAGCCCCAGCACAGACTCTTTCTCAGCCCCAGCACAGACTCTTTTTCAGCCCCAGCACAGACTCTTTCTCAGCCCCAGCACAGACTCTTTCTTTCTCTTTTTCTGCCCCAGCACAGACTCTTTCTCTGCCCCAGCACAGACTCTTTCTCTGCCCCAGCACAGACTCATTCTCACACAGACTCATTCTCACCCTCATTCTCATTCGCACAGACATCACACAGACTTTCATTAACATCATCAGTTCTCACTCTGTATCCTCTCCCCCTGCAGTTTGGAAAGGGAATCTACTTTGCAGACATGTCATCGAAAAGTGGCAACTATTGCTTCACCAACCAGAAGAAAAACACAGGCCTGCTTCTCCTGTGCGAGGTGTGTGTGTGTGTTATTTGTATGTTCTTTGTGCATGTGGGTTTTGGCTCATTGTTTAAACATTTTGATGGGGTTTATTATTATTTTTTCAGTAATACTGGGTGGATGTATGTATGTTTGTATGTTTACGTGTTTCATGATGAGAACAGCCAATCTGGGTTCCTGATTTACCTACAGACTAGAGAATATCCAATACTGCATGAAGCCCGAAATCGCTATAAGGATGTAATTTGCAGGGGTTATGTCACTTTGCGACTTTGCTTTAGTTAAATAGTTCAATCTGTTTGTGCATATGTATACCTGGGGTGTACGCCCTGAAACAGGGTGGAGATTTGGGAAATTAGGTGGATTAGGTATTCTCTCTGATTTGCTAAAGCATGCCTTAATTGCGACTCTCCTCTTTGCTTGAGAAAGCAGGCAGTATTTTTCTGAGCACTGATATAGCCAGGCTCACTTTCTATAAAGAATGTAACCACAATAAGGAGATAATTCTTATGGATGGTTTTAATTTAAAATGAGCCGGTATGAAATAAAAAATGGAAAGTAAAAAAAAAAGAAAGAAAAAAAAGTTTATCACAGACAAATATGATCTAGATCAATTAGTCAATGGTCTGACAAGGATAAAATAAATATGCAAAGGTACAATGATATTTGTAAATGAAACTATTTGCAGCTTGCAGGAATTTCACAATCCATGTTTTGTATTGCGAGCACACCTTTACATATATTTTCCAGTAGACTGAACAAAAGGTTTTTACAGTGTGGATTTTTTCACCTGTTCTATTGGTGTTAATATTCTATTCTAACTAGTGGTGTGTCATTTGTGAACGATTCGTTCCTTTTGAACGAATCCTTTTGGTGAACCAAATTAACTGACTCACCTCGGATTTGTTCCTTTGGTTAATCTAAAGTTGCCATTTGTTGAAACTACAGCGGCGACTCCTATTTAAGCATTTCCACCACTGGGCTCTAGTCTGTAGTAGCCATTAGCCAACGACAGCACTGAAGCGCTTGAGCGGGCCGGGCTCTCTGAGCCCCTCCTGTCGGGGTGACCGAAAGAAACAGTGACTCCAGTTCCTGAACTGGAACTGACTGAGGACCAAATCTGTGAAGCAACGAATCCGTGAAGGAACTGGAACTGGACATGCTGTTGCTCTCATTCCATGGGTTCGGATCCGGAACGAGACACTAGCCTACATAGTCGCTGCAGCTCTACGTCTCTTGCCTGAGACTGAGTATAAAATTTTACACTGGTTTACACTAGTTGCTTAGCCCAGCAGTTACATCTGAGAAACACTTAGCCTATAGCCTACTCCCAATTAGTGAACAAATAAACCGAGATCGAAAGAGGCTATTTCCCAACGGAGACGTTGCAATATGTTTTAAGGCAGAGGCGCGAACTTGGTCTAGTCTCAACTCGAGAAATGAAACCACATCATTATATTCCTTTATTCAAACATAATATGCTAGGCTATATGAAATTATCACAACTTTGTTGATAATTCTAGAGGTCTACATTGTTTTAATATTGGTGCAGATATCTTGATGAACAATGTAGGCTATGTTGCAGGAAACCGACACAATGCAAGTCACACCTTAAGTTAGCCAACATAAATACCTAGGTGGCACATAGGCTAAATTTATTAAAATTTTGACGTTTTAGTCCATGTGAATGATCACTTGGTAATATGTAGCCTACTTAGAAAGGTTGTCCTTTCAAGTATTTGTTTATGATTTTTAAATTTGGAGATGTTCCTTCTGATCTGAGAAATTAACCGTGAAAGGCTTTTACTTTTAGGCTGTTCCATGTTACCAATTAAATATCATTGTTCTTGATATTACGCTTTTATTGTTTTATTTATCCTATTGTTTTTCCACGGTTCCTTAAAATTAATCGTAATTTAAATTGAATGATTGACTCAGTTAAACAATATTTACTGACGGAGTCGGTGCATAACTCTTGTTCTCATTTGTGGGAGTCTGAACGATAGCAGCGAACGAATCCGTGAACGAATCCTTTTAGGGAACAGAGTCAAAGGATCCGTGTCCCTGAAAGGAACCGTAACGCCCACCACTAATTCTAACATCATGCCGTCTTTTCTTTACATCATATACTCTTCATTTGTTATGCCTAATAATTTTGGAAAAACACTCCGTTGCTGTTGTTTTCCTATGCTGTAATATGGCATTGTGACACTGTACCTCGTTGACCATTACTTCTATTTCCTGAGTTTTATATTTGTTTTCTTTTTCTCGTGGTTCACTTGATGAGAACCGTATCCATTACTGTGCGATTTGTGATCTGGTTGTTTTGGACCCTTTTTTATGTATGTCTCCTACCCAAAAATTGTGAATAAGGGCGTTTCATTTCTTTGATTGCGCAACTAGAACCTGTCTTAGTAAAATGGTCGTTAATGTCTTGGTATCTGCAACAAAATAGCCGCATAACAGCCATTATTTCCTTAGTAAATCTGGCCCTAAGTGTTTTAAGTCCTTCCTCACAACTTTGACATTTCATACTTGGTGCTAATTTAATTACCCTTCTTTGTACTTCTACTACTACTACTGAGTCGTCCTCAGACGGGCCTCTCCAGCCAACCCGATCCTCCATGCATCCTGCGAGCTCTCCAGTAGTTTCCACTCCCACATCTATCTTCAGCATTTCCACGTATGTTGGTGTGGGACGCCCTTGTGATCGATGTTCGCGTGCTTGTGATGGTTCCCACACTACCAGTTTGCTGGCTGGTAGCTTGTGGTGTCTGTGGCAGTGACCGGCCAGCCTCATTCTCCTAGCTGCTATTTTGTTACTCAGCCTTGGTAGCTCTCCGTACAGATGCTTGTTGGTAACGTGCTCATTCTGGTTGCTGTTTAGTACTGCACGCAGCATTCTGGTGTAGCACCCATCCAGAGACTTTTGCAGGGCGGGCTTCAGAGGCGGAGCTTGATATCGCGAGGGAGGTTGGATTTCCACACACTGGCCATGCCGTTCAGAGCTTTCCATGCAAGCGCCTTCCTCACTTTTAGGTCCCGCTCTGACGAGTTGACCCATGAGCCCAGGTATTTGAAGTCATTGACTTCCTTCAGAGCAGTCCCTCCTGTAGTTATCAGAGGTAGATGGTCCGGTGGTCTGATGTTGTAGGTAATGACCTCAGTTTTATTAGCATTTAGCCTAAGCCCAACCCCCAAGCATATTCCGTCTCCACTCTGTTCAAAAGCTCCTGTGCCAGCTCCACGTGGTCAGATATCAGGCCGATGTCATCCGCATAGTCCAGGTCCACTAGGACTATAGCAGGAACTCGTCTTGGCTTCCTGGATTTAATAGTGAAGCTGAGTTCCCGCTCCCGTCCATTGATGGCCTGCCTTAGCGCATAGTCCAGGACTATTATGAAGAGGAAGGGGGCGAGGGTGTCCCCGCAACACCCCCGCTAGGATGTCAAACTCCTCGCTGTTGCCGTCTGGGGTCACAACCCTGACTCTTGTGCCTGAATACATGGTCCCAATGGCCCGGAGTAGGTTGGGAGGGACACCGTAGGCCTTATGAATTTTCATCATGACGCCCCTGTGTATTGAATCAAATGCCTTTTTGAAATCAATAAAACACAGCACCGCTGTCAGGTTGTTCTTTTTCACCTCCTCGATGATCCTCCTTAAGGCCAAGATCTGGGCTATGGTGGTTCTCCCCTCTCGAAAGCCATTCTGATTCTCTCTCAAGTGAGGGTCAATGGCGCCCGTTATCCGATTCAGTATCATGCGGTTATACATCTTTGCAATGATACAGGTCAGACTGATGCCACGGTAGTTATCTGGCTTTGAGAGATCTCCAGACTTAGGCACTGGGATGATGTTGGAGAGAGATCACATATCAGGCTTGTTGTTATTCTCCAGAGCAAGGTTGCATATCTCCAGGATGATGTCATCGAGGTCACAGTTCTTGAGGACCTCCGGGGGAATGCCGTCCGGCCCAGCACTTATTCCCTGCTTCAGAGTGGATTTCACTCTGGCGAGCTCCGTGACTGTGAAGGGGCCCTCGTCAATGTTGAGATTTGTGAGGACCGCAGCTATCTCTTCCTCAGTTCCCTCCACTGTCGGGTGTGTGCCTAGGTCTAGGAGGTTCACTCTCTCCTCCGGGCTGTTGCCTGTGACCTGGCCTTCCTTTGCCCTTTTGCGCCCACTCATCTCATTTATGACCCTCCATGACTCCCCATACCTTTGTTCTCCTCGAGCTGCCTCCACCCTCCGCACCTTTTCCATCAGCTCCTCCCCCTTGATCTTATCATAAGTATTGAAGAGAAGTTGTTTTGCCTTCAATATTTCACGATTCTCCATAGTCCGCTCGTGGTTGAAGCTTCGGCGTGCATCCACGACTATTTCACGTGCCGCCACGACCTCCGGATGCTTGGACCTTGAGGAGGTTCTGGTCTTCTCTATCACCGGCACACACTCCCTAGTTGCCTCCACATGGGCAGCAACAAACCGCTCGTATATTGCGTTAGGACCCTCCTCCACATCCAGCAGTTGGAAGCGGTTTCTCACCTCCACTGTGTATCTGGCCTGGAGGTCAGGACTTGTTGAGAATGCCTTCCAGTCATGTCGGATCCTGATCCAGTCATGCCGGAGTTGAACGTGCTGTAAGTTTCAGTATTCGTGACTGAGTTCCTCCACTTATGCCTTACCAGTATGTAGTCCAGCTGACGTAGCATACCAGTAGCCCGGTCCTGGAAGGTCCATCTCTTACCCATTCTTTTCTGGAACAGGATGTTAGCAGCCAATAGCTCATGTTCCGCCAGAAGGGTTGCAAGATGTTCGCCGTTGCGGTTTGTAGCATCGTATTGTACTTATAAGCTTCTATATTCTAGCACAATTTGCTTTGTTTTTGAACTCCCCATTTTTCAAATTGACAGCGGTGGTTGCTGAGCACGTGGTTTAAGAATATGATTGTGCATTCCAGATTGGGAAAAAAAAGTTTTTTAAAAGTTTTGTTCCTTTCGTAAAACCTGTCTTCATTTTTTATTCCCCACATGCAGAATTTTACATTTTACATTTGGCATTCAATTTAATTTGCCAGATGTCTGGACAAAATGTTTGCTAAAACACCACATTTTGTGTCATCTGTAAATGTAATTATTTCGCTACTAACATCCCTATCAAGATCATTTATGTAAATAAGGAAAAGCAGAGGTCCCAACACCGAGCCTTGTGGGACTGCCCACAGCACCATGCTCAGATATGATCCCTACTGCAGTTACTCTACACTATACTTTGTATTCTACTTTGCAGCCAATTTTGGACCCCTCTGGAATAACTGTAATTCCTACTGATTTTGTTTTGACAATTAAATGTTTGCATATAATGTGTGCCTGCATGTCCTTATCAGGTTGCCCTGGGCGACAGTAACGAGCTGTTAGCTGCAGATTATGAAGCAGACAAGCTGCCTGCTGGAAAACACAGCACCAAGGGTCTGGGCCAGACTGGCCCCAACCCTCAAAACACTGTCACCCTGTGAGTCTCTGCCCTGACGCCCAAAATACTACAACCATGTGTGTCTCTGCCCCAACCCCCAAAACATGTCTCTGTCTCTGTCACACCCCCAAAACACTGTCTTCCTGTGTCTCTCTCTCGAGGCTGTGTTGCTGGATAGAAATCTAGTTTTGTATGTATAGTATGCATGTAGGCCAAGGACGATTGCTACTATGGTACATCCATGACCAAAAGTCGGGTTTAAAAAACTGTATTATCTGTATTGTAGTGAGTCTTTATAATGAGAACAGTGGAATGAAATGAGCTGTCATGTATCCAGTCTCGAAGCAGGACGCTGTTTCATTTCCACATGCACTAACTCCCTCTCTTCCTGTTGCCCTACCTGCCCCTCTCTCTCTTTCCTCCTCCCTCCCTGATTCTCTCCCTCTTTACCCCTGCTTCTCCCTCTCTCCCCCTCTCTCTCTCTTAAAGGGATGGTGTTGCTGTGCCGATGGGTCCCGGAGTCAGGACAGGGGTGGGGCTGAGTGGGGGCTACTCCCTCCTTTACAATGAGTTTGTGGTGTACAGCCCTGCCCAAACACGCATGAGATACCTATTGAGGGTGCAGTTCAACTACTGTGCTCTGTGGTAGGAGAGAGTGGGAAAGACGGACAGACTGTGGAAGAGTGGGAGAGAGAAGGGGATTGAGGGAGAGGGAGGAGTGGTGGAGGGAGGGCTAAGGTGGGAGGAAGAAAGCGAAGAGAGAAGATGGAGAAACAGAAACAATGTTTTGCATGTGATCTCTACTTGTTCTTACTTAAACCTATGTGCTGGTTATGTTCTATTTCTTTCTTTGCTTCTATTTTCTAAAGTAAAATAATGGAAATTATGAAAGTGCTTTATTGGTTTTGTTGTCAGGTGTGTGTGTGTGTGTGTGCGTGTGCGTGTGCGCGTGCGCGTGCGCACACGTGTGTCTATATATGTGCTTGTGTGCATGGCTCTATACATGTTTATGTGTGTGTGTGTCTGTCCATATCTATACTTACCTGTGTGTGTGTGTGTGTGTGTGTGTGTGTGTGTGTGTGTGTGTGTGTGTGTGTGTGTGTGTGTGTGTGTGTACGTTTGTGTTGGTACTGCAGTAAAATAGAGGAGGCATACCTGTTGTTTTGTGCAAGCAAGCCAGATAGCTGAATAATCTGTACCCATTGGCTATTTGGCAAGGAAATAGTAATTTCTCAGTTTTATTTAGTTCTACTGAGAAGGAAGTGAGAACAACTGTTCCCACCTCTACAGTTTAAAATAACAATGCTCACTTCAAAACAGCATGTTTATTTGAATTGAGGTCTCTTGAGAATGAGACCCCGTGTCTCAATGAGATTACCTGTATAAATAAAGGTTAAATAAAAAATAAAAAAATTCAGATTATACAAATACAAGTACAACACACATAGTTACAGATCGAATTGGAAGCTACTTTCTCTGTAAGTATAGATCTCTTTCTGTAACCTTACTAGAATCAATGCATTGGAGTTAGATGATCTGTGCTGACATACCTATTCAGACTAACAGCAGCAGCCAGCACACAACCGAAACACGCTGCAGCCTCGCTCCGATCAGACTGCCAGTGGCAACCATGGCCAGCGTAATTAGCAGTAGCGTTGCCCACTTTGTTGCTATTGCACTGTAGACCCACTAGCTTTTACCCCTTTTTCCTCCTAATTTGGAATGCCCAATCATATTCGTATTAGGGAAAGAAGCTGCGTTTGCTCAAAGCTTAACTGTCAAATTGGGAGAGTGTAGACAAGCACATGCCCCCCTCTGAAGCATGTGATGTCAGCCACTGCTTCATTTCACAGTGTAGTCTACAAGTTAAGCTTGCACAGACCAGAGTCGGAGAAAGATACTTGTCCAGCTTTATACAGGCAGACTGTGGGTGCACGATTGACCAGCAGGGGTCACTGGTATGCAATGAGACTCGGACAACGTGGCCAACTGAATCCCTCCCTCCCTGGGTGACGCTACCGTCAATATGCGTTGACCTGTGGGGCTGCTGGCCACAGTCGGCACTGGCACGGTCTGAATTCGATACCAGACCTTGGGGCTCATCCACACATTAGACCAGTGCCCTATCAGGATGAGCCACCTAGCAGCCTTTCAATTTTTAATTTATGTATAGAATTTAGTTAATAAGGACCATGCACAATAATCCACATATCTGCGTTAGCGTCAGTGTAAAGGTGCCAGGTTTGGCAGAGCAGCTGATTTACTGTAGTCACTGGGCAGACCAGAACCGATAAAATGACATAAAATCAACAATAATTCAATAAACAGAAGTTGACAGGGGAGAGGAATTTTAATGTTGCCTCCAATGTATACATGTTTCATGCACTGCATTATAAATAAAGACACTTAAAAGCATGAAGATGTTCAGGAGCAGGGCTGCTCAGTGAGCAGTGCCGGCAGCCCCACGGGGCGGTGCATAATTGGCGGTAGCGACACCCGGGGAAGGAAGGATTTCGGTCTCAACATGCACCAGCAACCCCCTCTGGTCAGTTGAGGGCCTGCAGTCAGCCTGCAGAAGCTACGCATGAAGCTCCTCCAACTCAATGTTTGTGCGAGCTTAACTGACATCACGTATTTCAGAGGAGAATGCGTGCTTGTGATCTGCCAAATTAACAGAGGGATACAGCGATGAACTCCGCTTATAAATTGGGAGAAATTGCGGTGTTTTAAAAAAAAAGGAAAGAAAACATTTCACCAACCTGTGAGGAACAGAAGCTGCAGGTACAAACAATCAAAAAGAAAATATGTCCACAACATAATAGTAATAATAATGTATTTTATTTCTTGGGGAGGGGGGCTTTCAAAGAACCTGGGGTTGCCATGCATCAGGATGAAATTGTAGGAAGGAGAAGAAGCATAGTAATGCAATTACATAAAGAGTTTAAAAACCAATAAATACAGATTATAAGAGGGCTACAACAGCACATTTAGAAACATGTGTCTAATTTAAAAGAAGGTTGAAACGGTTTTATTTTGAATTGAATCTTGTATTTTTTTAATTTATTTTTTTTAATATATTTTTTTATTTATTTTTTTCTGTTTTTCTCCCAGTTTGGTGGCCAATTGTACCCTCTATTGATCCAACTATCCCCCTCACAAGCCCGCCGCCTGTAGCTATGGGACCAGCCACGGCTCTGGGACTGGCAGTGGCAGGGACAGCGAACTGCCTCCTTTGAGACGGAACTCACCCATGTGCCAACCGTGATTCCGATACATCCAGAGAAGCTTTCTGTGCAGGCGGCGAGCTCATACCGTCTTCCCTCCCCCTCTCCCTGGGGCAGACAGCCAATCGCCGCCCCCGAATGGGACTCCCGGTCAGAGCCAGGCCGGTGCTGCCAGGGAACCGATGCAATATATTTCTACTTATTTAAGTTAATCTGTCTTAAGGAACTGTTATGTGGTTTTCCATCACTTCAGGGTATAAAATAAGGTAACACGCATGTAAAATCCCTTTGTCGTCCATCACCATGGGGAAAGCCAAAGAACTGTCAAATCAAAAGAGACAGAAGTACCCAAGTCAGGTAATGGGTACAAAAAAATAGATCAATGGCTACATATACCACTAAACACTGTTAGGGCAATAATCAAAAAGTTTCAAGCATCTGGAACAGTTGCACACTAGCCAGGAAGAGGACACAAGTACATGCCGTCCCCAGGCACAGTGGTGAGGAAGATGGTGAGGGAGGCAAAGAAGAACCCAAGGATCACAGTTCAAGAACTGCAGAGTTTAGTTGCTTTTTGGGGTCACAAAGTCTCAAAATCAGCCATATGGCACCTCCATGCCAAATGTCTCTTTGGAAGGCTTGCACGAAGAAAGCCCTTACTGAGAGCAACCAACAAATATAAGCATCTGGAATTTCAGACGTCATTGGATCTACGACTGGCACTTGATGCTATGGTCAAAAGAGATCAAAATTTGACTTTTTGGCCATTTTCATGGATGCATGCCTAGGAAAAGAACCTCATACCTACCATCAAATATTGTGGTGGATCATTGAGGCTTTGGGGCTGTTTTACTGCTAATGGTCCAGGGGCTCTTGTTAAGATCAATGGCATAATGATTGATCAGTGGATTCCATTTAATCATTAATAAAGCAAAATATTTTCCACGTTTGAAAATTACAATATACTTCAGTAATGGTATTATTTGTTTTCTACAGTATTTTTTGCTCATTTTCATCAAGGGTGCCAATACTTCTGGACCTGATCATATGTGTGTTTTAACAAGTGTTTGTGTGTGTGTATGTGCGTATTGTTTGTGTGTGTGTGTGTTTGCGTTAATTTCTGCCTCCCAGAAGCATGAGCAAGTAGAGGAAGATGGCGACGATGTCGAAGTACAGGATGAGGGAGGCGAACACATACCCCCCTGGCTCAGACTGACCAGCTGGCAGTCCACCACCAGGAACTGAGACAGAGACAGGGCTAAGTATTGTGTAGTACTGCAATCAGTGCTGCAGCTAACAGCCCTGAGACAGATGAAACTGAGACTTCCTTACTTGGCCCAGTGTTAAGCTGTGCTTGAAGCTGTTGTCCTGTGAGCCGCCTATCACGCAAGCTGTTGACTCTCAGAAACGTATCTTCTGATTTTGTTGTGGCTTTGGGTCTGCCAGACCTCTTCCTGTCAGAGTTTCCTCCAGTTTCCAAGTGCCTTTTGATGGTGTAGGAAACTACTCACTGCCAAAAAATTGACATTATTTTTCCGTTTTTGGTAACCTACATTCTTTTTATTTTTTATTATTATTTTATTCATTTATTTTACCTCTGGCAGTTTACCGCTTACCTTTGTACCATTTCAGGTTATTCACTGGACTTGAACTGCTTAAATATTTAAGTAAAAACTGGAAAATGGTGGTGTTCTAAAACTATGTATGTGAAAACATTACAGAAATAAATTTAACTCTAAAAACTATACATTTTGAATTGCATAAATGTATTTAAGAACATAAGAACATAAGAATACATAATGATGAGAACGGGCCGTTCGGCCCATCTTGGCTCATCATGTCCTAATCTAAAGAACATCTAGTACTACATCTAGCCTGGCCTTGAATAGCCCGAGCGTTTCTGCCTCTACTACCTGACCTGGCAAGCTGTTCCAGGCATTGACAACTCTGTGTAAAGAAAAACTTCCTAATATCTATGCGGAATTTGCCTTTAACTAATTTCCACCTGTGGCCTCTTGTTCTGCTGACCCCACTTATCTTAAAAAATCTTTGGTATTTTACTTTGTTAATCCCTTTTAGGAATTTAAAAACCTCAATCAAATCCCCCCTAAATCTGCGTTTGCTAAGTTTAAATAGATTGAGTGCCTTAAGTCTATCATCATAACTTTTACCTTTCATACCAGGTATCAGTTTAGTTGCCCTTCTTTGGACTTTTTCAAGAGCTTCAATATCTTTCTTGTAGTGCGGTGCCCAGAACTGCACACAGTATTCTAAGTGCGGTCTGACAAAGGCGTTCTATAACATTAATATAACCTCCTTTGATTTATACTCAATACTTTTTGCTATGTATCCCAGCATCCTGTTGGCTTTTTTCACTGCTGTAGCACACTGCTTTGATGCAGATACATTTTACATTTTTACATTTACATTTTAAGCATTTAGCAGACGCTCTTATCCAGAGCGACTTACAAGATGTGCATCAATACATGGTAGGAATAATCACAGTTAGCGCGCGAGATCAGTGCAGGAATACAGCAATAGACATCATTGCAGGCATCTGCGGACCATACCTGTAACATCGGGAAGGAAAAGGTTAGTGTATTTTTTTTAATTTATTTATTTTTAATTTTTTAATTTTTTAAAGAGTATAGTGTTGAACAAGTAAGCAGAGGTGAAGACAATTTAGCTAGATGGACAGAGATCCGGGGTAGTGGAGTCTGAAGAGGTGGGTTTTGAGTCTCTTGCGGAAGATTGGAAGTGATTCCGCAGTCCTGACCGATTGCGGGAGGTCGTTCCACCAACAAGGGACCAGGACAGAGAAGAGGCGAGACCGCGAGGAGCAGCTGCCAGGCACCCGGAGGGATGGGGCAGTCAGTCTGCCAGCGGAGGCTGAGCGGAGGGGTCTGGACGGGGTGTAGGGCATGATGAGTGACTGGAGGTATGGCGGAGCAGTACCTCTGGCCGCTTGAAAAGCAAGCACCAGTGACTTGAATCTGATGCGTGCTGCGATGGGGAGCCAGTGCAGAGAGGAGAGTAGAGGGGTGACGTGGGTGAACTTCGGCTGGTTGAACACCAGGTGAGCAGCAGCGTTCTGGACTAGTTGCAGTGGCTTGATGGCACAGGCCGGAAGGCCTGCCAGCAAGGAATTGCAGTAGTCCAGACGTGAGATCACCAGGGCCTGGACCAGGAGTTGTGGCCTCTTGGGTGAGGAACGGTCGGATCCTCCGGATGTTATGGAGGGAGAAACGGCAGGTCCGAGTGATCGCTGCAATATGGCTCGAGAAGCACAGCTGGTTGTCCAGGGTTACCCCAAGACTCCTGGCAGACTGGGACGGAGACACTATGGAGCCTTCCACGGTGATTGACGCATCAATCATCGGGGAGCCCTTCGCTGGGAGGAAGAGCAGCTCTGTCTTCCCCAGGTTCAGCTTCAGGTGGTGGGTGGACATCCATGCAGAGATGTCAGCCAGGCATGCAGAGATCCGTGCTGGGACCTGGGTATCAGATGGAGGGAAGGAGAGAAAGAGTTGAGTGTCATCAGCATAACAGTGATAGGAAAAACCATGCGCAGAAATAACAGAGCCAAGTGACTTGGTGTACAGAGAAAATAGGACAGGGCCTAGCACCGAGCCCTGCGGTCTCCTACATCAACTACAACTCCTAAATCCTTTTCAAATTGAACACCTACTAACATTTCTCCTCTTATAAAATACTCCTGTCTAATGTTTTTATTTCCCACATGCATAACTTTACATTTAGCAATATTGAACGTCATCTGCCATGTATCTGCCCATTTTTGGATTTTGTTTAAATCATCTTGGATTACTTTAGTCGATTCCAAACTGTTTGCCAAACCCCCAAGTTTAGTATCATCTGCAAATTTAACTATTTTGCTACTAATGTCCATATCCAGGGCGGCACGGTGGTGCAGTGGATAGTACTGTCGCCTCACAGCAAGAAGGTCTCGGGTTCGAATCCAGGCCGGGGGCCTTTCTGTGCGGAGTTTGCATGTTCTCCCCGTGTCCGCGTGGGTTTCCTCCGGGTACTCGGTTTCCTCCCACAGTCCAAAGACATGCACGTTAGGCTAATTGGAGAGTCTAAATTGCCCGTAGGTATGAGCGTGTGAGTGAATGGTGTGTGTGCCCTGCGATGGATTGGCGACCTGTCCAGGGTGTATTCCTGCCTCTCGCCCGGAACGCATGCTGGGATAGGCTCCAGCCCCCCCCGACCCTGACCAGGAATAAGCGGCTTAGATAATGGATGGATGGATGGATGTCCATATCCAGATCATTTATGTAAATAAGGAAGAGCAGAGGTCCCAGCACCGATCCCTGCGGGACACCACTGCCCACAGCACCGAGGTCAGATTCGGCCCCACCTACTGTTACTCTTTGTATTCGCCCTTGCAGCCAATTTTTAACCCACTGTGAAACTACTCCTACAATTCCTACTGATTTCATTTTAGCAATGAGCCTCTCATGTGGTACCTTGTCAAATGCTTTCTGAAAGTCCAAATATATAACATCATAAGCCTGGTTCAGGTCAACACACTTTGTAGCCTCTTCGAAAAAGTCCAGGAGGTTTGTTAGGCATGACCTCCCTTTGAGAAATCCATGCTGGCTCTCCCTTAAAATACTATTATTTTTCAAGAATGATTCCAACTTATCCCTAATAATACATTCCAGCATTTTACATGCGATGCAAGTTAAACTGACAGGCCTATAGTTCCCTGGGTCAGTACGGGGTCCCCCTTCTTATATATTGGAATTATACTACCCTGCTTCCAGTCATCTGGTATTTCTCCAGTGATTATGGATTGACTGAAAATATCTGTCAATGGTTTATATATAATTTCCCCAAGTTCTTTGAGTACTCTGGGATATATGCCATCCGGGCCTGCTGCCTTATTTGTCTTAGGTTTTTGTAGTTTTTGTAGTACTTCTACATCCCTTATCTCAAAGTCCTCCAAAACATTCCGTACCTTGTCTATACATTTAGGCATATTTATAACCTCTTCTCTAGTAAAGCTCTCCACAAAGTAACTGTTTAGTGTGTTTGCAATGTCCTTATTATTATAAACCAAAGTTCCTTCCTTATTCTTAATGCACTTAACTTCATCCTTAACTTTCCTTTTTCTACTACAATATTGAAAAAACTTCTTAGGGTTACTTTTTGCATCTTGGGAAATTTTAATTTCAAACCGCCTTTTATTTCCTTTTTAGCCTTAGCCCGCATATTACAATAATCTAACTTGTTTCTCTCTGAGTTATCCTTTTTATATACTCTATACAGTCGTTTCTTTTGCCTCAAAATCACCCGTAAAGATTTAGTCATCCACTGCGGAGACTGTTTTTTCATTCTATTTTTCCTTACTTTGGGGATGAATTTACACTGTAAGATACATCTATGCATAATTTATTACAGACATGTTTTAAACATACACCACTTGTACAGATATTAACGCAGAGGAAACTGCAGACCACAACCCTGTGCTCAAAGCAAAGGAGGTGCCTTTCAGACTGAATGGTCTCTTTGCCACCTTTTCATTGTGAAAAATTATTTTTGCAGATCTTCGCACCTATAGGAATATCAGTGTTACTTGCTGCTCCACTTTATAAAGTGTGCATTATAACTGCCTTTGTCAAGGATACAACCGTGATATCAAACATGAATTTAACCCTCACTCAAACCAGCCCAGCTGATAGCTGCTGGTAGCAATGGATATTATTGGTAGTTATTATCACAATAGTCCAAGTGCTTTTCATTACAGTATATATTATCAGTTGGCAAAAAAACTGACTGTGGAAAACAAATTGTAGCCCAAAAGGAGAGAACTTGTTTTACTAAACAAAACTAATTTGTACAAAACACGAGAGCATATTATATCACAAAAAATATATATAATCACCCCATGGTTGAGGCCAGTTTCATCTTCAAGTTTCATCCTCCGCATATTAACAGGTATCTTCTCAATAGGAAATGGACAATAGTGATATTTGTGTCAATTCACAACGGATAAAAGTTTTTACCTTTCTCTGTGGGTTCAGTATTAGCCTCCGTGAGCTTCAGAGATGACCGATGTCTGCACTGAAAGTATACTGTTATAGAAACGTTCAATTGACAAGTTTCCCTACAGGGACATTAAAGTATCTTATCTAAACTGTCTTCTGGCTCTCTGATTGAGTTCCACAGTGGCGGCGCCACCAACCTGCCCCTCTAACACTTTCACTTCCTCAAAGGCAACAAGCCTTAAGCCCAGAAGTACGGACAATAACAGATTGAAACACGGGATGCTATAGGGAAATGGACATGGTAAGGTTTTAATCTTGTGCTCTGAACACAATGGTAATGACCAAAGTATTATCCATATTCCTGCTATATATCACATTTTGAATGCAAGGCATACAGATTATTGGCTCTTTGTGGTTTAGTTTACTGGGGACTGGGGTCCTGCAGGCCAACGCTTAATCGGCCACAGCGTGGCCCAAGGAGGGAGGGCTTGAAGCAGCAGGGTATTGCCCACCTCATTAGGCAATAGCTAAAAATAAAAACAAGTAAAAACAATTACAGCAAATAATAACACCTTTAATTCCACAGAATTGCATTCTATAGTTTAGAGGTACAGAGGTGTGGTCACTCTTTGTCTCCCCAGTTTTTCCTCATGTGGGCAGAAATTAAGCCATTATTAGGGACCTGAGAACCTGTTATGACAGCTAGGCAGTGTATGACCTTGTTGATAGTCTTGGCAGATGCAGACAGGATAATGCATGGTCATTTACACTCACTGTTTATACATACTTCCCTTTATATAGTTTGTTGGGGACAGGTGCTGAAAATTAGCCTTTGGCTACAAACACGTAATGCAATGCATCTGATGCTTGTTTTTATAATTGGACATTGAAACAAATAAATAAAAATCCCCTTAGGGAAGGTCAGGACCCAAACAGTCCCGGCCACCTTGACACCCCCTGCCCCCACAACAATGCCTGGTGAGCAACTTGTGTAACATGTGTCACCTACAGAGCCTTCTTCCTGATGTCCTCAAAGTCCCCAAGCTCTGGCGTGGGAGGATGGGAGGAGAAAGAGAGCGAGGGAGGGAGAGACAGAGACAGAGGGAGGGAGGGACAGAAAGAAAGGGGGGGAGGGAAAGAAAGAGAGGGGGAGGGAGGGAGGGAGGGAGGGAGAGAGAGGGACAGAGAGAGGGACAGAGGGGGGACATAGGGAGAGAGGGAAGGACAGAGGGAGGGAGAAAGAGAGAGGGAGAGCGAAGGAACCATCAGAAGCTCTTTGCCACAGCGTAGGACACACATCTTTCCCGCTGAAGCACCAGAGGACATCGATCCCACTCACGGAGGTGAGACTGCCGTTCTGCTGGTGAGACCATCTTTCTGACAAATAAGGCTGTTGTTTTTATCCGAATGGGATCTTATAGCTCATTAATGGGGCCAATAGGGTGGCAGTGTAGATCACTGACCTCATCTTGGACAGCATGCAAACACAGGGAGAGCCAGTAACAGGGACTACTTTTGTCCTTCGGTCTTACCAAGGCTGGAAGTAGATTCCCTTGTGTTTTACTAATTAAATATGTGATGTTGATATATGCTGTTCAAAACAATCTAAAAGATGTTGAGGATGCATGTTGTATCTGGAGTCATGTACCAGTCAGATTTGTACCTTCCCATGTGCCGTCCATAATATATCACTGAGCCATCTCAGATCTTCAGGGCGTCATGTCATAATACAGGTTGAGATGTTTGTATCCTGCCCACAGCACTACACCTATGTTTATGAATATGATTATGTTAATGGTTATGATTGTGCTAGTGAGGTGCTCCGTCAGGAGAGCAGCTCACAAACTAGTCTTTGTGAGCCAGCATGGTGCCCGGAGTGAGGTAAAGGTTTGTGGAACAGGACTGAAATGGGGAAATATATCTCACCATGGGGTGAAACTGTGAGACAGTTTAAATCCATGGCAAAACTCAGCGACGGGGTAAAACAGGGTAAATTATGTAAAACAGGGTAAATTGAATCAAAGTTTAAAACTCTGTAAAAGTACATAAAGCAGTCAATGATAAGTCAAAATGGGTTGATGGCAACTATGTTCCTCAACCTAGGGAGAAAAGGCAAGTGTGAGCAGAGAGGGCAGATGGAGAATTAGAGAGGGTCTGGGGGCACCAAAAAGAGAGGAGAGAGAATAAAATAAACTTAACGGAATGTGCTGAGAAAGAGACAGACTGAGAGTAAGAGAAAGAGGGAGGGGGTGGCATTTCAAGAACACAGAGCGAGAAAGAGCAAGCGTGCAAAAGACAGATGGTTTCTCAGCAGGGCTGGGCTGTCCTCTCAAGCTCTCCCATTTCTGTCTCTCCTCCTCTCCCTCTTCTCTCTCTCTTCCTCTCCCTCTTCTCTCCCTCTTCTCTCTCGCTCTCTCTCCCTCTCTCGAAAGCATAACAACATTTCCTACTCTTCCTCTCTTTTTGTTGCCTTCACTCTTTTAATTTCCAAAGTATTACACCTCCTCCTTTTTCTCTACCTGCACTTAAGATCCGGTCTCTCAGAGTCTGTGTGGGTGGTGCTAAAATGGCTTTCTCTCTCTCCCCTCCCCTCCCCCATTTTTCCCAGCACCCCAAACCAAGCAGAAAGAGACGCTCCAGAAGAGAACAGCAACCAGCCTGGGATGCACATCTGCACACACCTGCCACGCCCTAATACACATCTGCTCTACCTGCTACACGCCCTTTTGCACACCGCTTACACCACTAATCAGAAGCGAGTGACCGCTGGTTAGAGACAAAGTGACCGCTGCTGTGATATAAAATAGCACATTTCCTAGTGAACACAAGTCCAGAGGCAGGAGGCTGAGCACAGAGAGCCACGGCTCCACAGGCCAGAAGGAAGCACGAGACCGCATCATGCTGTCCATTGGCCTCCTCTCCCTGCGCCAGGGCTCCGCCCTGCTGTTGGGGCTCCTGCTGGCCCTGCGGGTGCCCCTGGGGGCCCGAGGGCAGAATGACACCGAGCCCATTGTCCTGGAGGGGAAGTGTTTGGTGGTGTGTGACTCCACGCCCTCCTCCGAGCCGGCAGGGAACGCCCTGGGCATGTCGGTGCGCTCGGGAACAGGCCGCGTGGCCTTCTCCGCTGTCCGGAACACCAACCACGAGCCCACTGACATGAGCAACCGCACCATGACCATCTACTTCGACCAGGTCAGTCCCTGTACCCTGCAGACGGTGTACATTCACGTGCAAAATTCACATGGTTAAAGTGTGTTTTGGTGCAGTGTTTTACTGTGTCACAGTGCCCTGTAGTAAGTTATAGTGCGTTACTGTTGCTGTGTCACAGTTCATTACAGTGTCAGTGTGTTACAGTGTTATATTGCGTTATAGTTTCCTACAGTACTTTACTGTGCGTTCCAGAGCATTACAGTGATGTACTGTGTTACAATGCATGACAGTGTGTTACTAAAAGCAATAAGAGGCATAACAGGCCATAGTATATAATGAATATAGTGTCTCTCTCAGATCCTGGTGAACATGATAAACTACTAATATAGTCTCTCTCAGATCCTAGTGAATGTGAGAAAGCACTAATATAGTCTCTCTCTCAGATCCTGGTGAACGTGGGAAAGCACTAATATAGTCTCTCTCTCAGATCCTGGTGAACGTGGGAAGGCACTAATATAGTCTTTCTCCCTCTCTCTCTCTCAGATCCTGGTGAACATGGGAAAGCAATAATATAGTCTCTCAGATCTTGGTGAACGTGGGAAGGCACTAATATAGTCTCTCTCAGATCCTGGTGAATGTGGGAAGGCACTAATATAGTCTCTCTCCCTCTCTCTCTCTCAGATCCTGGTGAACATGGGAAAGCAATAATATAGTCTCTCAGATCTTGGTGAACGTGGGAAGGCACTAATATAGTCTCTCTCTCTCTCAGATCCTGATGAACATGGGAAAGCACTAATATAGTCTCTCTCTCAGATCCTGGTGAACGTGGGAAGGCACTAATATAGTCTCTCTCCCTCTCTCTCTCTCAGATCCTGGTGAACATGGGAAAGCAATAATATAGTCTCTCAGATCTTGGTGAACGTGGGAAGGCACTAATATAGTCTCTCTCTCAGATCCTGGTGAATGTGGGAAGGCACTAATATAGTCTCTCTCCCTCTCTCTCTCTCAGATCCTGGTGAACATGGGAAAGCAATAATATAGTCTCTCAGATCTTGGTGAACGTGGGAAGGCACTAATATAGTCTCTCTCTCAGATCCTGGTGAATGTGGGAAACTACTAATATAGTCTATCTCTCTCTCTCTCTCTCAGATCCTGGTGAACATGGGAAAGCACTAATATAGTCTCTCAGATCCTGGTGAATGTGGGAAGGCACTAATATAATCCTCGTGAACATGGGAAAGCACCAATATAGTCTCTCTCTCAGATCCTGGTGAATGTGGGAAACTACTAATATAGTCTATCTCTCTCTCTCTCTCTCTCTCAGATCCTGGTGAACATGGGAAAGCACCAATATAGTCTCTCTCTCAGATCCTGGTGAATGTGGGAAAGCACTAATATAGTCTCTCTCTCTCTCTCTCTCTCTCTCTCTCTCTCTCTCTCTCTCTCTCTCTCTCTCTCTCTCTCTCTCTCTCTCTCTCTCTCTCTCTCTCTCTCTCTCTCTCTCTCTCTCTCTCTCTCTCTCTCTCTCTCTCTCTCTCTCTCTCTCTCTCTCTCTCTCTCTCTCTCTCTCTCTCTCTCTCTCTCTCTCTCAGATCCTGGTGAATGTGGGGAAGCACTTTGACCATGAGAGCAGCGTCTTCCTCGCACCCAGGAGGGGGGTGTACAGTTTCAACTTTCATGTGGTCAAAGCTTATAACAGACAGACAATACAGGTGAGACACACACACACTCACACTCACACACACACCCAATACAGGCCACACACCCACACTCACACTCACACTCTCTCACACACACACACACACCCAATACAGGCCTCACACACACACCCATACTCACACTCTCTCTCACACACACACACATACGCTCCCAAGGGGTAAGTGAGGTCAGCAGAACGTTTTTCTTTACACAGAGAGTTGTCAATGCCTGGAACAGCTTGCCAGGTCGGGTAGTAGAGGCTATTCAAGTCCAGGCTAGATGTAATACTAGATACTCTTTAGATTAGGACATGACGAGCCTAGATGGGCCGAACGGCATTATGTATTCTTATGTTCTTAATACATGTCACACTCTCACACACATCTACACACACTCTCACACACACACACACGCACCCAATACAGGCCACACACCCACACTCACACACACACACACACCCAAACCCACACTCAATACAGGTCACACACTCTCTCTCTCACCCACACATACAAAATAACAGGTGACAGTCAGAGTGACACAAACGACAGGACATTAGAACATTATAATGGGAACAGCAGGTCATTCAGCCCATCCTGGCTGGTTATTTTCCTAAATGTAAAACAATGATAATAAAGTCATATTAATACTCCTATATATTCTGCTCTCTCTCACATTCAAATTCAAATGCAAAATGTGCTATTGACATGACCTTGCCTTATCCACCTCTCCCTTCTATTGTGGACATTATTATTATTGCAATATTGTTTCATTATTTAAGACAAATAACTGTGTTAGATTTGAGTATATTTTTTTAACTGAGCCTCGGGAGTGAGGGTTCACCAACGCATACAAAGTCACACATGTAGGCAGGTAAGACACACATGAAAGTCACACATGCATACATACAGTTTATGTACTAATTTTCTTTTCCATAGCCCTCTTTATGGATAATATGCCATAATCCTTATTTATTACTTGTTTTGGGCTCATTATTATTATTATTATTATTATTATTATTATTATTATTATTGTTATTAATAATAATAATAATAATAAATAATTGACTGCAGGAACCCAAAGTGTTTTACAGTGAAGGGGGGAAATTTACCTCAACCACCAATGTGTAGCACCCACCTGGGTGATGGACGGCAGCCATTTTGAACCAGAGGTGGAGAGGTTGGGAATTAATGAGCCAATTAAACTGGGGGATGATTACGTATCAGATTGAAATAACCATGTTGGGAATTTAACCAGAACACTGGAAAACCCCCTACTCTTCATGCAAGTGCAATGAGACCTTTAATGAACACAGTGAGTCAGGACCTTGGTTTAACGTCTCATCCAAAAGATGGCATCTCCTACAGCACAGTGTCCCCCTCAGTGCATTTGGTCCAGAGGGAAGACCTCCCCTTACTGGCCCACCAACATCAGCTTAGTTTTCCCAGGAGGTCTTCCTTCCAAGTACTAAGCCTATACCTGCTTAGCTTCAATCACTCTGCAGAAGCAGAGCACATGATGGCAATAGTTAATATGATAAGTTGTGTGCTGATTGGCCAAGTTGATTTTCACTCGAGACATTCTGCTCATTAAGGAAGAGTAAATATTTTGTATAAATGATGCTTCAAAGGCTCCTCCCAAGATTACTGCTGTAAAACATGCCTTGGCAATCAGTGGGATCTCCACCTTTTCTCCTCTCTCATATCAGGTCAGTCTGGTGCTGAACGGGTGGCCGGTGATCTCTGCCTTTGCTGGTGACCAGGATGTGACTCGGGAGGCGGCCACCAATGCGGGGTTGATTACCATGGAGAGGGGGGACAAGGCCTACCTGAAGCTGGAGAAAGGGAACCTGATGGGGGGGTGGAAGTACTCCACCTTCTCTGGCTTTCTGGTCTTCCCCTTATAGAGAGAGAGGGAGAGGAGCACAAGAACACATGAATACAAAAGCAGGCACTGAAGTGGAAGAAAAATCTGAGGAAAGTGGGGGGATTATGGTAAATGTGAGATATTTAAAATATATAAATATACAGGGCTTTGTGTGTGTGTGTGTATGTGAGTGTGACAGAGTGAGAGACAGTGTGCATGTCATTTGTGTGCGCATGTGCAAGTATGTGTGTGTGTATATGTTGTGCGTGAGACAATGTGTGTGTCTGTGTTTAACTGTGTGAATGCATGAATGTGTGTGTGTGTGTGTGCATGCACTTGTACCTTTATGTGTGTGGGAGCATATGTGCATGTGTGTTTCTGTATTTTAATATGAGTGTGTTTTTGAGGTCATCACTTTTCCTTGACCTTTTCTGTGTGTGTTTGTGTGTGTGTGTGTGTGTGTGTGTGTGTGTGTGTGTGTGTAATTACATAATATGTTCTGTGTCTCAACTTTTACTAATAAAATGATAGCAGGCATTCAGCAGTTATCTCTGGCTGACACCATGCCCATATTTACATAACTTCCATTACATTACATTCATTTAAGAGATGCTCTAATCCAGAGCATGAATTTATGCAGCTTCACAATGCAAGGTCCTGTGTGTCAAGTTTTTAACATGACCAATATCAGTGTAAACTGACCTCTGTCCTTAAATGACCCACATGCCCAAATAAACAACGTTTTGTTGATCCTGTCTAGATCAGGATTTTTTCAATACATTTTCAGCGCAGTCAATTTTTTAAAATTACTATGACATGGCGGCCCAAGGCCAGCTTGCAACATTGTTATGTATGCTTTAATGGAAACCGGACCGCGGGCCGCCTCTTGGGGATCAGTGTTCGGGTCAGGTCTAGGCCTACCAGCCCTTCATGGAAGCCACCGCTCGGTCATCTTGATATCCCTTCGAACACAGATCGATTGCGATATGATTATCCACTTATGGTAATTGGCCACCTCGCTGTCCCTCCATTTGGGAGGTACTATTGTCGCTGTCTATGTGTACAACAGTACCACCAACGCAGTTGAGTTATGACGAGAGTAAACTGTCACTGTCACATGGAGAGAGACGCTAAATCGCTTGGGTCAAGTAGGCCTATAGCACTGGACAATTACGATCTGAGTGTCCACCCACAGGTTGCATGCGGGTAACATGTCTAGGTATCAGATTTAGTCAAGTCGGAACAGTTCCAAATCGGAACTGAAAATATTTGACTCTGTGTAGTTTGTTGCTGTCCACAATGTTCTAAAAACATCTGAACTGTGTCACATGTCAGTGGAAAATAATTGGGTCGCTTTTAGTTGAAGTGTGAACGTAGCCAGGGTGTCTCGCGACTAGCGCATGTAGTATGTTATGGGATGCTATTTATCAGTAGAACGTTAGTGACAGGAGAAGACGCATGCTGGGGCGTTTACATTCAAATCCGACCTGGTCCAATTTATTGTGTTTAGACCAGAACCATCGAATGTGACATGTTTGGAAATCGGGTATATGTTGCATAAAAGGACAATCGTAGACGGTGCCGAGTAGTGGTCACTGACTGGATCGTGTTGGTCATGCTTTCATCACATTAGCTACACCACTTTTCCGGACAAAAAACGAATCGAAAACACCTGTCTTGGTGGCTGTTTTGCACACAAGACAATTTTTTGCAGTGCTCCATGGTAAATTATAATGTACATTAACATAACTAACGAGGAGTTGGGGTGGGAAGATTAAGCGGGATTTATACAACGTTGGCAGGTTTTACCCAATAACCTCTGGGGTGAAGTATCAGCAGTAGTTTTGGCAGTTTTTTTTTTTTTAAGTATTGACTAAGTGGCACGTGCTGTTTAAAAAATGTCTGTATTTTTTCCACGTTCAGAGTATTTAAAAATGACTTAAATTTGCTATGTAGCCTATATTTTTTAATTGACAAATTAATTTTAATTTAATTGACAAATGACAATGCTTTAAAAACAAATAGAAAATGGTAGATTCATATCAGATTTAATTTTGTATAATTCAGCTTCATGTTTGCCTGCTTTGTGCATTTTCTATGATGTGAACAAGAAGTCAAATGACAAATAAACATAAATTATTAAAACACTATAAAAGCTTCATTGCTGTGATACTATTTGTGAATGTTATTCCCACACATTCAGCATTGTGATTACTTACAGTATCAGTGTTTACCCTAATTACTTCATTCTTATTGCATATGTGTGTGGCAATTCCTTTCAGTATCGTCTGCCTAGCTAAGCAAGCGACACTAAATAACTCCAAAACAACAATTAAGTAGAGCAAGCTCAGGAACAGAAAAAGGTTACATTCTGAAATGCTTGCATCATTCATGTTGAGTTGCAGCATATATGTATAAGGGTTTAATAAGGGTAATGATTTCTCTGAGGAACAATATGGGTAAAGCCATGCTGGTTGCATAGCTCTGGGCTGCGGGCTTCATGCTGGTTGGCTTGACTGCTGTTTGTAAATATAGCTCACTCTGTTGGAGCTGGCAGAAGCAACATGGATGCCATATTGCAAACAAAATGAGCGACATGCTGGGGCGGGAGGCAGCCTCCGTTCCGGTGACAGATGGAGGCTTTGGCCAGCGCACCCGCCCTGCGGATCCTGCCACCGCACATTAGCCACACCTGCTCGCACCCACCAGGAGGGGGGCTGTCTGCACAGGCAGGGATATTAACTATAACCAAAGAGAGAGAGGCAGATGTATTCGTGTATGTACAGTATGTGTATGGGTATATTTACAGTATATAGTGTATGCAAGCATACAATATATAATGGTTTGCCTACTCTTGTTCTTTTTGCATCAACACAATCTGAGAAATCCATTTCAATTTGAGAAAGAAAGAGAGCGAAAGAGAGATTTTATGTAACTATCCTTATAACCTGGGTAGTTGGAACACAATTCCTAATTAGACACTAACAAGCATTTTTGCCCCGGTAAATCTGTATTTTGTGCCTGGAAACAACAACATAAATTGTCTTAATAGAGCGTTGGGCCGCCATGAGCCACCAGAACAGCTTCAATGCACCTTGGCATAGATTCTACAAGTGTCTGGAACTCTATCGGAGGGATGCAACACCATTCTTCCACAAGAACTTCCATCATTTGGTGTTTTGTTGATGGTGGTGGAAAACGCTGTCTCAGGCGCCGCTCTTCCATAAGTGTTCAATGGGGTTGAGATCTGGTGACTGTGATGGCCATGGCATATGGTTTACATCATTTAAAAGCTCATCAAACCATTCAGTGACCACTTGTTCCCAATGGATGGGGACATTGTCATCCTGGAAGAGACCACTTCCATCGGGATAGAAATGCTTCACCATAGGATGAAGGTGATCACTCAGATTTATTGGCTGTCAAACAACCCCTTTCATTAAGTGATCACCATAAAAGTAAAATGTCTAAATTAATATTGAACTATACAACTGGCTTCCAGAATGTCGCTTCATCCTAGAAATTCCCCTTTATTAGGGCTATTGATAAAGATGTGCCAGATTGACTTTCCCAGTATATAGGTTATAATGGAATTTCTGTTAATTATATGTATTGACTGAGGTTTTTTTTTTACAAATGTTTTTATGTTTTATTGTATATTTTTTCTTTTTTTAGGAGAGCCATTCTCCCCATCCTCCTCTGATGAGAAGCCCTTGAACTGCACAGCCCGTCGTGGTTTATTACACATACCATGGCCTCTCGGGCCTTATTGCTTTATTCGGCATGGATCCTAGTTCAGAACCCTTGTTGCTTTGTGACTGAATAACTTTGTTAGTGGAAGAATGCACGTTATAGCCGGATAATATTTTCTATTTTAAATGATCTTGTCTTACTTTTCAGAGTCTATATTAGATATCTCCGTATGGATCCATTTTATAAAAATGAAATGGAACATGAACTTGTGTGTTGAATATCGGCACGGCTAGGGGGTTGCATGTTGTTTTATTAACTTTATCCAGGGTGGACTCCACACAAGACCCCCTCCCACCAACGACTGACTCTAGAATCTAGCTTGACATGCAGGGGGCCAATTCATTTAAAAATGGATAGACATGGAGAGCTATAAACTCTGGATGAACTAATATGGTAATCTGCTTTTTAAAAAGTCTGCAAAAAGCAGACTAGGATAAAGAGGTCAGTATGCTAAAGCAATGATCCCAAAGTGAGATTAACACCAGATACCTAAATTAGCTATTCGCTAGCAAGACAAGTAGCTGTGGTAGCAATCACTTGTCAAACAATAGTTAACTTGTTTACAACTGTGGGAACTCTGTTTTTATTAGTCTGTTTTTATTAAAATAATTATTTTGTCCGGTATTATTTTAAGACAGCAAAGTAAAAGGAGGTGCCTGATGGGTGGGGGATAAGGTTCAGTGCAATATATGGGGAGGGTGTCCGGGGACCAGATATCTATAACTATCTAATTGTGAATTGTAAACTTTTGTAAATACAAAGTATGTATGCTGAAATAAAGCTGTCATCAAAAGAGGGGGGAGGTGGTGGGATAATAATAATAATCATCATTATTATAATAATATTATTAAAAAGGATTTAAAACTAAGTGGATTGCCTGAAAGTGACAACCATTGTACTATGCAAATAAACAACACAACCCAGAACAGTTGTACTACATACATAAAGCTACCCAACCCATAAAAACCCATATTACAGCTCCCTATACACAACTTCTGGTTTGTTTTTCATTGTTAATGACTTTATGACACATTTTGCATGTTTGCTGTGGAGGATAAGGTACACCCAGTGTTACTGGATTCATTTCATTTACAGCATTCATTTTTTACATATATAGTATGTGTACATGTGTTCATCCATATTTTGGTGTGTGTGTGTGTGTGTATTCCACAGGGCTCTGCACGCTCTATTCCCTCCTCTCTTGTCAGTATCACTTTATCAACATACAGAAGAACTGGACTGAAGCACAGTTACTGCAGAGAGAACTACAGTGACCTGGCGACCATAGACAACTCAGAGGAAATGAAGGCGCTGATGGAAGCAGTAGGCAGTGGTTATAATGAAGATGTCTGGATAGGACTGCATGATATTAGGGCTATAGCTGGCAGTGGTCTCTGGCAGACAGAGGTTTCTACAGTGAGGGGGAGACTGAGTTTAGGAACTGGCACAGTGGGACGCCAGATAATTACAAAGGCATAGAGCACTGTGTAGGAATTAGAAACGATGGGGAATGGGATGATCTTCCCTGTGATAACAAATCCTTAACAGTACCCTTATACTGCTATGATGGTGAGAACTCCTGTCTGTTTTTATCGCATTAACTGCAGACCAGTGTACCCTATATGGACCCTGGGTGGCACAACCGATAAAGGCACTTTCCCAGAGTGCAGGTTTCCCACTGCGTCTGGGGTTCGATTCTCCGGCTGTGCCAGCCCGGCTCTGGCTGGGAGTCCCATTTGGGGGCAGTGATTGGCTGTCCACCCCCGGGGGTGGTTCTTAGTGCCTGGTCCCATAGCTGCAGGCAGCGAGCTTGTGGTGGGGATATTTTGATCAATAGAGGGTAAAATTGGTAACCAAATTGGGAGAAAAACAGAAAAAATCGAAAACACATTTAAAAACTCTGTACCCTGTATAATAATAATAATAATACATTTTATTTGTTATGCGCCTTTCAAGAAACCCAAGGTCGCAGTACAGTGGGAGGAGTAGATAAAAGTTACATAAAACATACATTTAAGCAGATACAAGCACAACAGAACGGAGACAACACAGGAACCACAGAAACTAAACAAAGGTTTTAGAAAACAGATGAGTTTTGAGGGCGGCTTTGAAACTGTCCAGGGTTGGGGCTTGGCGAATCTCTATGGGGAGAGAGTTCCAGAGGGTGGGTGCTGCCACACTGTAGGCTCTGTCCCCAAGGTTCGTCGTCCTGGTGTGGGGATGGAGAGCAGACCCGTGTCCGAGGACCGCAATCTCCGAGATGGAGTTTGATGGTGGAGAAGGTCAGACAGGTACTGGGGGGCGAGGCCATGGAGGGATTTGAAGGTGAGGAGGAGGAGTTTGTATGAAATGCGAGACTTGACTGGAAGCCAGTGGAGTCGGATGAGAGTGGGGGTGATGTGCTGCCAGGTGATGTGAGAACCCGGGCAGCTGAGTTCTGCACGTACTGGAGCCTGTCCAGGGCTTTGCTGGGTACCCCGAACAGGACTCCATTGCAGTAGTCCAGACGGGAGGTAATGAAGGCATGGATGAGGGTCTCCGTGACGGAGTCTGAGAGTGAAGGCCGGAGTCTGGAGATGTTCTTAAGGTGGAAGAAGGCAGATTTGGTCATGGATTTGATGTGTGACTGAAAAGAGAGGGTGGAGTCCAGAATGACACCCAGGTTGCGGACTTCGGGAGATGGTGAGATGGAGCAGCCGTCAACCTGGAGAAGGAAATCTCCAACCTTCCGGAGCAGTGCCTTGGGTGCCACAACCATGAGCTCCGTTTTTTTACTGTTGAGTTTGAGTAGGTTGGATGACATCCATATTTTTATTTCATGTAGGCAGTTGATAAGAGACTGTGGGGGGAGCTGAGTGGATGGTGAAGTGCTGAGATACAGTTGAGTGTCATCAGCGTAGCAGTGGAAGTTGAGACCATGGTGGCGGATGATCTGACCGAGGGGAGCATGTAAATGGTGAAGAGGAGGGGTCCAAGCACCAAGCCTTGAGGAACACCATGGTTGACTTGGGCCGGGGAGGAACTGGAGCCATTGATGGTGACAAACTGTTTCCTGTTGGAGAGATATGACTGGAACCAGGAGAGGGCTGTACTGGTGAGGCCTAGGTGGTCGGATAGGCGGTTGAGGAGGATAGAGTGGGAGACTGTGTCAAAGGCTGCTGAGAGGTCCAGGAGGATGAGTAAACTGATGTGGCCAGAGTCAGCAGCAATGAGGAGATCGTTGGTGATCTTAATGAGGACGGTCTCCGTGCTGTGGTGTGTTCTGAAGCCAGATTGGAGGGTCTCATAGAGCTCATGGTTGGACATATGCTGATGTATGATGATATATCCTCAGAAAAAACACCTAAAAAGCTATGCATGATTGCTTCTTAAAATAATGAATGCAAAACAAAGATAGGTGGTTGTCACACACCACGTGACAAACCCTGGATGGGAACAGAGCAGACTGGAGACACGGAGTGGAGTTTGTCGGTCTACGGACCGGATTTTATTTATTTTTTCCTGTCTCTCCCCCCAGACATGGGGAAGAGACAGTGGGAGTAGCAGGTTAACATATAACAAACACAAACACAGACACAAAATCTTCACCCTACTTGCTGCGAAGCTTTCGGGTTAAAACAACAAACTAAAATAACAAACTAAAATAATACAAACTTACGGGACAGAAAGAGCAGAGTCTCTATCGTCATATTTATCATTAAATGTTTTAGTTTCTTTTGTTCAGACAA
The DNA here is from genome assembly GCA_029706075.1 of Aldrovandia affinis. NCBI lineage: Eukaryota > Metazoa > Chordata > Actinopteri > Notacanthiformes > Halosauridae > Aldrovandia > Aldrovandia affinis. Next base: position 107,049 of record JAINUG010000523.1, on the reverse strand, counting down.
TGAGATAATAGATTGTAATTACCTGACAGTTTCGACTGACATCTGCAGTCTTCCTCAGAAGCGTCACCTGACAGCTGTGATGCGTCGTCAGCTGATGTTTAGCAGGCGTGGCCAGCCTGACAGATCTTGACAGATCCGTCAGGCCGGCCACGCCCCCTGCCGTCCGTTGTCCTCTGGAGGAGAGAGTCCCAGGTGTGTGAGAGCATGTATGCTGTCAGGAGATCTGTCAGGCTGGCCACGCCTGCTAAACATCAGTTGACGACGCATCACAGCTGTCAGGTGACGTTCTGAGGAAGACTGCAGATGTCAGTCGAAACTGTCAGGTAATTACAATCTATTATCTCATTGTCTGAACAAAAGAAACTAAAACATTTATTTGAAATAAGAAGACAAAATGAACTTGATTGAGCTAGTCATATTTATCATTTCAATAGAAGTTTCAAGGAACTTGAATTGCTTCAGTTTTAGAGCTCAAACATAATTAGTTATCTGAACAATCCCATTCAGAATCATTGTTTTATTAGTAAAATTATTGTCAGAAATATTGCATGTTTGTGTTTACTTCTCAGATAGAGGTGAAACTGCAGGAGCAGGAGATGCCCAAAATGAAACTGAGGTGGAGACTGCAATCAGATGGGAAGATTTTCCACCTGAAGGAAGAGGATGGGGTAAGACGGAGGAGTGTAAGAATACAGAGGTGTGATAATGTGCACCCCTGATTTCTCTCAGCTCAGCTCATTAACAGCAACAATGTGATACTTTGGAAAGGATATTAATGCACACCCTGTTACATCGCTGTCCGCCCTGTTCACTTTCCTTGTGTTTTTCTGCCACTTTGTTCCTTGCGTGTCATGTCTGGTTTTTGCGTTCTCCCTGGGTTGTCTGTGTTGCGGGGCGCGGCTTCGCCGCAATCTGTCAATTGTTGTTCCCTGCACATTTTGCACGCTGCCCCAATCTGTTTCTTGTTCCCTCGTTTCGTTTCAGCCTGTCACAATTGTTTTCCCCTACACATTCTGCACGCTGCCCTTATTAGTTAATGCTTTTGCCTATTTAAACCCGGCACTCGTTTAGCCCATTGCCTTTGCGTACTAGTTTTTCTAGCACTGCTTTCATTTGGTTACCTGTTCCTGACTTCGCGAATATTCCTGAATCTGCCTGTGTTTATTTTGTTTCTTGTTTAGTAGCCGCACGGCTTTCCTGTTTTTTGCCGGTTGTTTTTGGATTCCCTGTTTCTTGTTTATTTAGCCGCACGGCTAATCCTGTTTTGCCTGTTTGTTTTGGACGGCTTGTTTCCGTCACTTTTATTTGTTCCTTGATTAAACACCTCCTGAGCGGAGCGCAATTACCATCTCCGTGTCGAGTCCGCTTTTGGGTCCAGGTCTGCATTTACCGCACGTAACAGAACGCAAAGGCCATTATGGACCCAGCAGACTCGACTGCGCTCCACCACCTACTTGCCTGCCAGGAGGCTCGTATAGACCAGCAGGAGCGACACATGAAGGAGACTATGGAGGCACTGAGGAGTATGGGAGGCCATATTTCTCAGGTGGGAGAACAGGTGTCCCAACTCAGCTCCAACGTCTCTCTTCTGACGCAGACGACTTCTCCCAACCCCCTGCGTCATCGCCGCCTGCCAGCCTGCCGGTTGGACAACCCAGGGAACCCGCATTTCCCCACCCGGATCGCTATTATGGCGATTTGGGGAACTGCAAGGGTTCCTCATGCAATGCGACCTCATCTTCCACCTACAACCATCTTCATACGGCTCTGAGCCGGCAAGGATCGCATTCATCATGGGCTGCCTTGGGGTAGGGCGCTGGAGTGGGCCACTGCCATCTGGGACAGCCAGCTCCCAGCCAGTTCCCAGTACTCCACATTCGTGACAGAAATGAGGAAGGTTTTTGATCACCCGGTGGGTGGGAAGGATGCCTCCCAGCGCTTATTCCATCTCCATCAAGGGGACCGCAGCGTGGCGGAGTCTGCGGTGGTGTTCAGAACCCTGGCGGCGGAATCCGCTTGGAATGACGCGTCGCTCCAAGGGCCTTTCCGAACGGGCTAGGTGAAGTGGTGAAGGACGAGCTGGCTACGAGGGACTACCCTGACTCCTCGACGCTCTGGTTTCCCTTGCCATCAGGGTCGACAACCGCTTGCGGGAGCGTCGGAGGGAGAAGACCGGTCACCTCACCCCAGCGAGCTCTTCTTCTCCGTCACCTCCTGATTCCTTCCTCTCCCGAACCACCGAGCAACGGTCAGCCCCGGGGCTTGCAACTGAAGAGCCCATGCAGCTGGGCAGAGCTCACCTCTCCCGGAGGAACGCAAGCGGAGACTCAAGGCGGGAGTTTGCCTCTATTGTGGTAACACGGGCCACTACCTGGCCACCTGCCCGTCGCGACCAAAAGCCCAGGCTCACCAGTAAAACTGGGCCTACTGGTGAGCCACACCCAGGGCTCCACAACCGCCCAGTCTCGCAGTTGAAGGCCACGCTCAACTGGAACCGTCAACCCCTGTCGCTGTGTGCCCTAGTGGACTCCGGGGCGGATGGAGATTTCATTGATGCCCAGCTAGTGCGACAGGCTGGCATCGCCACTCGTCTTCTTGCCGTCCCTCTCCGGGTCCACGGACTGGATGGGAACCTCCTAGCCCAGGTCACTCACACCACCGAACCCCTACAGCTCATCCTGTCCGGCAACCACCGTGAGACCATTCAGCTCCTGGTCATCTCCTCACCCCAGTCCCCTCTGGTTCTCGGCCAACCCTGGCTCCAACTCCACAACCCTCATCTGAACTGGATCACCAGCAAGATCCAGAGCTGGAGTCCCTACTGTCACGCCACTTGCCTCCAGTCGGCTCGAGCACCCACGGAGGTGCTTCACCTCCCGCCAGGTTGGTTCCTCCAGACATGTCCTCGGTTCCCCATGTATCACGACCTGGCGGAGGTGTTCAGCAAGAGCCGAGCCTCTTCGTTGCCCCCTCATAGGCCCTATGACTGCGGCATCGACCTGCTTCCCGCTCCCCTGCCTTCCGGTCGCCTCTTCAACATCTCGCGGCCGGAGAGAGCAGCGATGGAGTCATATATTCATGACTCACTGGCGGCAGGCATCATCCGACCCTCCTCATCCCCAGTCGGTGCAGGGTTCTTCTTCGTGGCCAAGAAGGACAAGTCACTCCGTCCCTGCATCGACTACCGCAACCTCAACGCCATCACCGTTAAAAACAAGTACCCTCTACCTCTCATCAACTCTGCATTCGAACCTCTACAGGAGGCCACTATTTTTCTAAATTGGACCTCCGTAACGCCTACCACCTTGTTCGAATCCGGGAAGGGGACGAGTGGAAGACGGCGTTCAACACCCCCCTGGGCCACTTCGAGTACCTGGTGATGCCGTTCGGGCTCACCAACGCCCCCGCTGTGTTCCAGGCGTTGGTCAACGATGTGCTCCGGGACTTTCTCAACCGCTCTGTCTTCGTCTACCTTGACGACATTTTAATTTTCTCCCGCAACCTACAGGAACACACTACCCATGTCCGGCAGGTCTTGGAGAGGTTGTGGGAGAACCAACTGTTTGTCAAGGCGGAGAAGTGCGAATTCCACGCCTCGTCGGTGAGCTTCCTGGGGTACATCGTGGGTGTGGACAGGTGAGACCAGACCCGGCCAAGATCCAGGCGGTGGTGGAGTGGCCTCAACCGTCATCGGTAAAGGAATTGCAACGATTCTTGGGGTTTGCAAACTTTTACCGCGATTCATTCGGGACTACAGCAGGGTAGCTGAACCCCTCACCCGACTCACCTCCCCATCCATCCCCTTCTCCTGGAACCCTGAAGCTGAAGCCGCCTTCATCGGTTTAAAGAACCGCTTCACTTCCGCTCCTGTCCTGGTCCATCCTGGAGGTGTCTCGTCAGTTCGTGGTGGAGGTGGATGCCTCGGACTCCGGGGTGGGGGCCATCTTGTCCCAACGCTCGGGTAAGGACCAAAAGCTCCATCCTTGCGCCTTCTACTCCCGTAGGCTGTCCCCGCCGAGCGCAACTACGACGTTGGAATCGGGAGTTGCTGGCGGTCAAACTCGCCCTGGAGGAGTGGCGACATTTGTTGGAGGGAGCGGAACACCCATTTATCGTCTGGACCGACCACAAAAACCTGGCATATATCCAGTCGGCCAAGAGACTCAGTTCTCGCCAGGCCCGGTGGTCACTGTTCTTTGGCGCGTCAACTTCACCATCACATACAGACCCGGATCCCGTAACCTAAAACCCGACGCCCTCTCCCGCCAATTCTCCTCCAAAACCGGACAGACGAGTCCCGACACCATCCTGTCCCCCTCCTGTGTGGTTGCTGCAGTGACCTGGGGAATTGAGAGGCAGATCAGGGAGGCCCAGGCCACTCAACCTGACCCCAGACCTAACCCCAGCCCTCACCTGTTTGTCCCTGTTTCCGTCCGTTCCCAGGTCCTGCAGTGGGCGCACTCCTCCCGTCTGGCCTGCCACCCCGGGTTCCAGCGCACCCTGTCGCTGCTCAACGCAGCTTTTGGTGGCCGTCCATGGCCGCGGACGCCCGAGTTCGTGCTGGCCTGCACCACCTGCGCCAGGAGCAAGGCATCCCACCAGCCCGCCAGCGGTCTCCTCCGTCCCCTACCCATCCCAGGTCGTCCTTGGAGTCACATTGGTCTGGACTTCGTCTGTGGACTCCCCCCCTCTGAAGGTAACGACACTATTTTGACCATTGTCGACCGATTCTCCAAAGCAGTCCATTTCGTTCCCCTTCCCAAGCTTCCCTCAGCCTCAGAGACCGCAGAGCTCCTGGTCCAGCACGTGGTTCGCTTACATGGGATCCCCCGTCGGCGTTGTGTCGGACCGTGGTCCCCAGTTTTCCTCCCACGTCTGGAAGTCGTTTTGCCAGGCCCTGGGGGCCTCCGTCAGCCTGTCCTCCGGCTACCACCCCCAGACGAATGGCCAGACCGAGAGGGCCAACCAAGACCTGGGGACTGCACTGCGGTGCATCACAGACCGGAACCCCTCCTCCTGGAGCAATCTGCTACCCTGGGTTGAGTATGCGACAATTCCCTAACCAGCTCTGCCACCGGTCTCTCCCCCTTCAGTGCTCCTAGGGTATCAGCCCCCTGTTCCCGGCCCAGGAGGAGGAGATCTCCGTCCCGTCTGTGCAAACCCACATCCGGCGCTGTATTCGGTTTGGGAGGACACCCGCTCTGCTCTCCGTCGCTCCACCGCGCGCACTCAACGCCTGGCGGACCGCCACCGCACCGCAGCCCCCAATACTCTCCGGGACAGCAAGTCTGGCTCTCCACCACTGACATTCCCCTCAGTCCACCTCCAAGAAACTCCAGCCATGTTACATCGGTCCATACAAGGTACAGTCTATCATCAACCCCTCTGCTGTCAAACTCAAACTCCTCCAGCCCTCAAGATTCACCCGTCTTTCACGTCTCAAAGATCAAACCTGTCACTACCAGCTCACTGTGCCCTCCGGCCGTTCCCCTCCGCCCCCGGATCATCGACAACGCCCCAGCATACACCGTCCGGCGCATCCTGGACATTCGGGCGCAGGGGTCGGGGCCACTAATATTTGGTGGACTGGGAGGGTTATGGCCCCGAGGAGAGGAGCTGGGTTTCCCGCCAGCTCATCCTCGACCCTTCCCTCATTCGGGACTTCCACCGAACCCACCCTCAGAAGAACAGGCCTGGTGGGTCGCCAGGAGGCTCCACGTTGAGGGGGGGTTCTGTTACATCGCTGTCCGCCCTGTTCACTTTCCTTGTGTTTTTCTGCCACTTTGTTCCTTGCGTGTCATGTCTGGTTTTTGCGTTCTCCTGGGTTGTCTGTGTTGCGGGGCGCGGCTTCGCCGCAATCTGTCAATTTTTGTTCCCTGCACATTTTGCACGCTGCCCCAATCTGTTTCTTGTTCCCTCGTTTCGTTTCAGCCTGTCACAATTGTTTTCCCCTACACATTCTGCACGCTGCCCTTATTAGTTAATGCTTTTGCCTATTTAAACCCGGCACTCGTTTAGCCCATTGCCTTTGCGTACTAGTTTTTCTAGCACTGCTTTCATTTGGTTACCTGTTCCTGACTTCGCGAATATTCCTGAATCTGCCTGTGTTTATTTTGTTTCTTGTTTAGTAGCCGCACGGCTTTCCCTGTTTTTGCCGGTTGTTTTTGGATTCCCTGTTTCTTGTTTATTTAGCCGCACGGCTAATCCTGTTTTGCCTGTTTGTTTTTGGACGGCTTGTTTCCGTCACTTTTATTTGTTCCTTGATTAAACACCTCCTGAGCGGAGCGCAATTACCATCTCCGTGTCGAGTCCGCTTTTGGGTCCAGGTCTGCATTTACCGCACGTAACAGAACGCAAAGGCCATTATGGACCCAGCAGACTCGACTGCGCTCCACCACCTACTTGCCTGCCAGGAGGCTCGTATAGACCAGCAGGAGCGACACATGAAGGAGACTATGGAGGCACTGAGGAGTATGGGAGGCCATATTTCTCAGGTGGGAGAACAGGTGTCCCAACTCAGCTCCAACGTCTCTCTTCTGACGCAGACGACTTCTCCCAACCCCCCTGCGTCATCGCGCCTGCCAGCCTGCCGGTTGGACAACCCAGGGAACCCCGCATTCCCCACCCGGATCGCTATTATGGCGATTTGGGGAACTGCAAGGGTTCCTCATGCAATGCGACCTCATCTTCCACCTACAACCATCTTCATACGGCTCTGAGCCGGCAAGGATCGCATTCATCATGGGCTGCCTTGGGGTAGGGCGCTGAGTGGGCCACTGCCATCTGGGACAGCCAGCTCCCAGCCAGTTCCCAGTACTCCTCCACATTCGTGACAGAAATGAGGAAGGTTTTTGATCACCCGGTGGGTGGGAAGGATGCCTCCCAGCGCTTATTCCATCTCCATCAAGGGGACCGCAGCGTGGCGGAGTACGCGGTGGTGTTCAGAACCCTGGCGCGGAATCCGCTTGGAATGACGCGTCGCTCCAAGGGGCCTTCCGAACGGGCTAGGTGAAGTGGTGAAGGACGAGCTGGCTACGAGGGACTACCCTGACTCCTCGACGCTCTGGTTTCCCTTGCCATCAGGGTCGACAACCGCTTGCGGGAGCGTCGGAGGAGAAGACCGGTCACCTCACCCCAGCGAGCTCTTCTTCTCCGTCACCTCCTGATTCCTTCCTCTCCCGAACCACCGAGCAACGGTCAGCCCCGGGCTTGCAACTGAAGAGCCCATGCAGCTGGGCAGAGCTCACCTCTCCCGGAGGAACGCAAGCGGAGACTCAAGGCGGGAGTTTGCCTCTATTGTGGTAACACGGGCCACTACCTGGCCACCTGCCCGTCGCGACCAAAAGCCCAGGCTCACCAGTAAAACTGGGCCTACTGGTGAGCCACACCCAGGGCTCCACAAACCGCCCAGTCTCGCTTCCAGTTGAAGGCCACGCTCAACTGGAACCGTCAACCCCTGTCGCTGTGTGCCCTAGTGGACTCCGGGCGGATGGAGATTTCATTGATGCCCAGCTAGTGCGACAGGCTGGCATCGCCACTCCTCTTCTTGCCGTCCCTCTCCGGGTCCACGGACTGGATGGGAACCTCCTAGCCCAGGTCACTCACACCACCGAACCCCTACAGCTCATCCTGTCCGGCAACCACCGTGAGACCATTCAGCTCCTGGTCATCTCCTCACCCCAGTCCCCTCTGGTTCTCGGCCAACCCTGGCTCCAACTCCACAACCCTCATCTGAACTGGATCACCAGCAAGATCCAGAGCTGGAGTCCCTACTGTCACGCCACTTGCCTCCAGTCGGCTCGAGCACCCACGGAGGGTGCTTCACCTCCCGCCAGGTTGGTTCCTCCAGACATGTCCTCGGTTCCCCCATGTATCACGACCTGGCGGAGGTGTTCAGCAAGAGCCGAGCCTCTTCGTTGCCCCCTCATAGGCCCTATGACTGCGGCATCGACCTGCTTCCCGGGCTCCCCTGCCTTCCGGTCGCCTCTTCAACATCTCGCGGCCGGAGAGAGCAGCGATGGAGTCATATATTCATGACTCACTGGCGGCAGGCATCATCCGACCCTCCTCATCCCCAGTCGGTGCAGGGTTCTTCTTCGTGGCCAAGAAGGACAAGTCACTCCGTCCCTGCATCGACTACCGCAACCTCAACGCCATCACCGTTAAAAACAAGTACCCTCTACCTCTCATCAACTCCGCATTCGAACCTCTACAGGAGGCCACTATTTTTTCTAAATTGGACCTCCGTAACGCCTACCACCTTGTTCGAATCCGGGAAGGGGACGAGTGGAAGACGGCGTTCAACACCCCCCTGGGCCACTTCGAGTACCTGGTGATGCCGTTCGGGCTCACCAACGCCCCTGCTGTGTTCCAGGCGTTGGTCAACGATGTGCTCCGGGACTTTCTCAACCGCTCTGTCTTCGTCTACCTTGACGACATTTTAATTTTCTCCCGCAACCTACAGGAACACACTACCCATGTCCGGCAGGTCTTGGAGAGGTTGTGGGAGAACCAACTGTTTGTCAAGGCGGAGAAGTGCGAATTCCACGCCTCGTCGGTGAGCTTCCTGGGGTACATCGTGGAGTGTGGACAGGTGAGACCAGACCCGGCCAAGATCCAGGCGGTGGTGGAGTGGCCTCAACCGTCATCGGTAAAGGAATTGCAACGATTCTTGGGGTTTGCAAACTTTTACCGGCGATTCATTCGGGACTACAGCAGGGTAGCTGAACCCCTCACCCGACTCACCTCCCCATCCATCCCCTTCTCCTGGAACCCTGAAGCTGAAGCCGCCTTCATCGGTTTAAAGAACCGCTTCACTTCCGCTCCTGTCCTGGTCCATCCTGAGGTGTCTCGTCAGTTCGTGGTGGAGGTGGATGCCTCGGACTCCGGGGTGGGGGCCATCTTGTCCCAACGCTCGGGTAAGGACCAAAAAGCTCCATCCTTGCGCCTTCTACTCCCGTAGGCTGTCCCCGCCGAGCGCAACTACGACGTTGGGAATCGGGAGTTGCTGGCGGTCAAACTCGCCCTGGAGGAGTGGCGACATTTGTTGGAGGGAGCGGAACACCCATTTATCGTCTGGACCGACCACAAAACCTGGCATATATCCAGTCGGCCAAGAGACTCAGTTCTCGCCAGGCCCGGTGGGCACTGTTCTTTGGCCGCTTCAACTTCACCATCACATACAGACCCGGATCCCGTAACCTAAAACCCGACGCCCTCTCCCGCCAATTCTCCTCCAAAACCGGACAGACGAGTCCCGACACCATCCTGTCCCCCTCCTGTGTGGTTGCTGCAGTGACCTGGGGAATTGAGAGGCAGATCAGGAGGCCCAGGCCACTCAACCTGACCCCAGACCTAACCCCCAGCCCTCACCTGTTTGTCCCTGTTTCCGTCCGTTCCCAGGTCCTGCAGTGGACGCACTCCTCCCGTCTGGCCTGCCACCCCGGGTTCCAGCGCACCCTGTCGCTGCTCAAACGCAGCTTTTGGTGGCCGTCCATGGCCGCGGACGCCCGGGAGTTCGTGACTGGCCTGCACCACCTGCGCCAGGAGCAAGGCATCCCACCAGCCCGCCAGCGGTCTCCTCCGTCCCCTACCCATCCCAGGTCGTCCTTGGAGTCACATTGGTCTGGACTTCGTCTGTGGACTCCCCCCCTCTGAAGGTAACGACACTATTTTGACCATTGTCGACCGATTCTCCAAAGCAGTCCATTTCGTTCCCCTTCCCAAGCTTCCCTCAGCCTCAGAGACCGCAGAGCTCCTGGTCCAGCACGTGGTTCGCTTACATGGGATCCCCGTCGACGTTGTGTCGGACCGTGGTCCCCAGTTTTCCTCCCACGTCTGGAAGTCGTTTTGCCAGGCCCTGGGGCCTCCGTCAGCCTGTCCTCCGGCTACCACCCCCAGACGAATGGCCAGACCGAGAGGGCCAACCAAGACCTGGGGACTGCACTGCGGTGCATCACAGACCGGAACCCCTCCTCCTGGAGCAATCTGCTACCCTGGGTTGAGTATGCGCACAATTCCCTAACCAGCTCTGCCACCGGTCTCTCCCCTTCGAGTGCTCCCTAGGGTATCAGCCCCCTGTTCCCGGCCCAGGAGGAGGAGATCTCCGTCCCGTCTGTGCAAACCCACATCCGGCGCTGTATTCGGATTTGGGAGGACACCCGCTCTGCTCTCCGTCGCTCCACCGCGCGCACTCAACGCCTGGCGGACCGCCACCGCACCGCAGCCCCCCAATACTCTCCGGGACAGCAAGTCTGGCTCTCCACCACTGACATTCCCCTCAGTCCACCTCCAAGAAACTCCAGCCACGTTACATCGGTCCATACAAGGTACAGTCTATCATCAACCCCTCTGCTGTCAAACACAAACTCCCTCCAGCCCTCAAGATTCACCCCGTCTTTCACGTCTCAAAGATCAAACCTGTCACTACCAGCTCACTGTGCCCTCCGCCCGTTCCCCTCCGCCCCGGATCATCGACAACGCCCCAGCATACACCGTCCGGCGCATCCTGGACATTCGGCGCAGGGTCGGGGCCACTAATATTTGGTGGACTGGGAGGGTTATGGCCCCGAGGAGAGGAGCTGGGTTTCCGCCAGCTCATCCTCGACCCTTCCCTCATTCGGGACTTCCACCGAACCCACCCTCAGAAGAACAGGCCTGGTGGGTCGCCAGGAGGCTCCCGTTGAGGGGGGGGTTCTGTTACATCGCTGTCCGCCCTGTTCACTTTCCTTGTGTTTTTCTGCCACTTTGTTCCTTGCGTGTCATGTCTGGTTTTTGCGTTCTCCTGGGTTGTCTGTGTTGCGGGCGCGGGCTTCGCCGCAATCTGTCAATTTTTGTTCCTTGCACATTTTGCACGCTGCCCCAATCTGTTTCTTGTTCCCTCGTTTCGTTTCAGCCTGTCACAATTGTTTTCCCCTACACATTCTGCACGCTGCCCTTATTAGTTAATGCTTTTGCCTATTTAAACCCGGCACTCGTTTAGCCCATTGCCTTTGCGTACTAGTTTTTCTAGCACTGCTTTCATTTGGTTACCTGTTCCTGACTTCGCGAATATTCCTGAATCTGCCTGTGTTTATTTTGTTTCTTGTTTAGTAGCCGCACGGCTTTCCTGTTTTTTGCCGGTTGTTTTTGGATTCCCTGTTTCTTGTTTATTTAGCCGCACGGCTAATCCTGTTTTGCCTGTTTGTTTTTGGACGGCTTGTTTCCGTCACTTTTATTTGTTCCTTGATTAAACGCCTCCTGAGCGGAGCGCAATTACCATCTCCGTGTCGAGTCCGCTTTTGGGTCCAGGTCTGCATTTACCGCACGTAACACACCCTTGTAGAATTATCTAGTAATCATATATCCCACTGTTTCCCAGGATTCCTCTGCATTTTTGAATATGCATATGTATGAAAAATAATGAGATATACCATAAAACCTTTCAAGATATTATATGTGCAAGCTTAAAGAAGAAACATGTGATCACTGCCCTTCACGCCACCAAAGAGATGACATTTTAACAGGTGTCCTACTTCCTGACCTTCCCTGCTGCATGTTTTGCGAGCTTAAGAGCAATGTGGAATCTCATGTGTGCATGGTTGTACTGGACACATTAAGCCATTTATATCACAGTGACAACATCAATATATTTTTACATTTTACACAAGGTGGACAGTTATGCATTATTTGCTAATCATATAATATGTATATACTGTTGCATCTGTGCTACAATAAGGACAAAGGACAACATATTGTAGTAACTGAATATGAGTAAAATTATCCTTTAAACTTACTATCTGAGACATTATGTCTTTATATTTCTCTTCTTTCTCTACTATATTCAGCAGTAATTTCCAGATCACACATATATACACACACACAGTTAACTCCAAAAGTATTCACACCCTTGATAAAGAGGAGCAGTATATATAGCAGAGGAAACGTATATTCTTTTATACTAATACAATTGCTCAGGGAAAAAGATTTTGTTTAACAAGTAATATCTGCCCAAAAAGATATGTCAGAATTATTCATACCCCTGTTTTAAATACTTTGTGCATCTTCCCCTCACAAGGATGACATTACTGAGTTGTCTTCTATAATGATTTTTGTTTTTAGATTTTTGGAATTGGTGAACATGGTAGAATAAAATAAAATACGTTTTTATGCATACAATATAGCTCATAACCTGTATTGTACTCTTCTATATCAAGGATCTGAATAATTTTGATGTTGACTATATACTGTATAAAGTTCACATATAGTTATTTGATGTTGATATATATATATAGTTCATGCTTGTTGTAATACATATTTGCAAAGGGATATCTTTACATTTGTAACAAAAACCCCAACAACATTATCACCTTCACAAGTTGATTTTTTACCATTCAGGAGAATAAAGATGGGTGAATGTGTGCGTGTCTTCTGAAATAAAAGTTGAATAGGAATGTTAATATTTGTGGTGTCGTTCTACATCTGGGAGTGAGGAGTATTTTTTAAGCTTCAAGCTGTGGCTGTGGCTATCACCAGGGCCGTCTTTGTGGGGGGGTAACTGGTGCAACCGCCCCAGGCCCCGCCCTTCACGGGGCCCCGTGGTGAGAAGGTAAAATGAATTATTCCAAAGAAAATTGTGATGTCGTAGCCTGTAAAACTTTAGCTCATAGTTACCAGAGCCTATATAATAGCTACTATGTAAGCCTACGACGGGTTGGCTATTATAAACAATGGTTTCTAAACAGTTGCTAAGTCTATGATGTCATCGCAGTAACAGCTAGGCCCCATGTAGGTTGACTCGCCCCGGGCCCCGCCCACCCCTTGAGACTGCCCAGGCTATCACAGGTTATAAACACAAAAGTGCACAGAGATTAAAGGTTATACACAGGGTTGGGAGGGTTACTTTGTAAATGTAATTAGTGCCTGAATACTGATTACACGGCTCTGAAAGTAATCCGATACGAATACAGTTACATGTCTCAAAAAAGTAACGTATTCAGATTACTTTTAGAATACTTTTGGATTACTTACTTTTTCCATCACAGATGGGTATGTTTTGGGGTACAGGAGACATTGGGAAGCTGTTATATAGCCAAAGGTGGTGCTACTTAGTACTAAAAGGGTGCTCAAACTTTTGCACACGCCATGTTCACTTTTTTATTTTATCAGTAATACATTTAAATAGTTATTATGCATTACACTTTGAAAAAGGATGTCATGTTCAACTTTCCACTGTGTTGAGGTCAGGTCAGCTTCTGTTCATTTAATAATAAATACTAATAAATTTGAGATGTCAATTTAGCTAAATATATGCAACATTGTATCTGCATTTTTTGTTATAGTCATCATCATTAACATGTTATGGAATTAGAATGGACAGATTAAAAATTAATCATAATAAAAAGCAAAGGGATATTGAAAGGCAAGTTATTTTACTGTTTTGATGGCTCATCATGAGCATAACTCAAACACAGCATCTGAAACAATGTAATAACTTTTGAAACTTTTTTGGCACTGGAATAACAGCGACTTGTAAGGGATATGGCTTAGAAAAGTGCCAGTGTTGGCGGGCTGTGTAGTGGCGAATGCTCGGCAGTGCATAACGTTTGACGTATAGTAGGGTACAATTGTCTACCAAATTGGGAGAAAACTGGGAAGAAAGCAGTATAAAATTAGCAGAGCAGTTAATGCGATGCCTCAAACAGTAGGCTAAGGTCAGGTAACAGCAAATTACTGCAGAACTGTGTTCATTAAACTGAAGGTTAGCTAACGTCGACTTACTCCAAGTGCTTTTTAAGATTCGAAGTCGAGTCCTTTGATGCCGACAGTATCTTTATTCCTGGAAGACACAAGGTACACTGGACCGACAGATTTTTCCCATGTTCTTCTTTAAACTGGAAATTGTGTCGATAACGCCACGAACTAGCTGACTTCTCTTCCATCTTTTCCCTATCAATGTTTGTCTGAGTGTGGGCGCGCGCTTTTTTTTAAACGCATTTTTTTTTAACGCAGTTTTTTGGTTCTGTGCAGCGGCGGTAGTTTTCGTGAGCTGTGTGATGATAATCATGTAGGCGTGATAATTTCATGCTGTAGCTTTAGTAATGAATATCAGCTCATTAATGTTTGTAAGGAAAACTTTCCACCAAGAATTCCAATAAGTATTCCAAAATGTATTCACTTCAGGTTTATTAAAGTAACTGTATTCAGATTACTCGTTTTTCAAATGTAACGCGAGCTGAATACAGTTACTTGATTTTTGTATTCTGATTACGTAACGCCGTTACATGTATTCCGTTACAACCCAACCCTGGTTATACATGTACAAGCTCCACAGTGCAAGGTTTCATGGATGACTCTGCAGTATAACTATATACCTGGGCTTTTATCACAGACCCAGGAGAGTGAAAAAGGTCAATCAAATTGATTTCATAAAGCCTAAAGTCTACATATTTGCACATTTGATGATGTAAAGTGAAGTATATAATACAAATGAAGTGTATGTTAACTGCAAACATGTACTAAACACTCTGTTATGTTGTTACATTTCTACTATTCACTATTCAAATTTTAATCCGCTCAAATTTTAAGAGGATAAAAAGACCGTATGTCTCTATGGATGACGTCTAAATACAGCGACACATGCGATTGATTCCCGTTGCGTCATCACCCCGAAAGAAGCACAGGAGAGGTCTGTGCGTCATTTGTAAGGTTTGAAAATCAAATGTAAAACGTTGTATTTTAAAAATTTAGCGACGTTTTTCGTTCATGTTGACTAATAGAGACATTTTACACAGCGCGTGTGGTTATTTTACAAGGAACAGTGATTCGAGGTGTCGTAGTTTAACGTTACTGCTTAGTAGCAACTAAAGCATTTAGCCACGCTGACGTTAGCGCACAAAGACAATCTGAAACATAATGTTTGCAAACTGTCTGCTGACAACATTTGAATTGTTGCAGCAAATGTTACATCAAAAGCAAACGGCGCACATTAATAATTACAGACAAGATACTGTTCCGGTTTATTTCAGTAGCTCGTAAGGGATGTTTATTTAGGGTAGTTGTTATTTTGCAAAGCACCCGTCCTTACGTTCGTTTTACTTTACTTTAATATGATTGTGGGGGTTTATGTATAATGCAATTGACTGACTGGTTATAAAATAATTGCATTTAGGCAATGTCTTTGATAGATTCCGATGACATGAAAACAAGAGAATGTGTGTTCTGGCAAATAAAATGAAATAAAAAATATTAACTTGGAAAATTAAGGAATATCTGATCGGCACAGTGCAAATTATTATAACAAATTAATTATTAACTAACTATATATTCTATTATTCAACGAATTATTATATTACTACTAATTATTCAATTTAATCTGGCATGCCCTAACACATTATACCAGTTAAAAATAGGAAGTTAAGAGAAATTTGATTGATGTGTTGTTAATCATGCCAATACCTTACTTTTTTTTTCTTTTTTCTTCTCCCCCCTTTCATTCTGTAGGAAATCTCTGGATTTTAATCTGAGGGGCACTGTGTGGCTGCTATGACATCACCGGGGGGGCAGGGTACAGGAGTGCTGACCTCGCGAGGGGGCGGGGCTAGGAGGATGAAGTGGGCTCTAGAACTGAGTCTGGGCAGCACTAGGTAGGGACTGGCCCAGTCAGTACCATAGGCCATAGTGTGTGTTGACCATGAGTGTAGACAATGTGTGAGACTACGGTTAAACATTTTATCAACAGATACTGACCATTTGCGCTCAATGCCGATTTTGGAAGATGTGCTCTACCAGGGATTGATATGATCATAGCGCTGCATTTGAACAAGGCCATAGCTATTACTCCAGATGGCGAGCTGGGATGCTGGTGTCTTAGATTGTCCCACGCTGTCTTGCAGGAGTCGGGGAGACAGACAGAGTAACCAGGGTGACGCTCTGTACCCTGTTGGATATTCGGACAAGCCAGTCCCAGACACCAGCGTGCAGGAGACTGACAGGAACCTGGTTGAGAAGGTGAGGCACGCTGTTTCGTACAAAAACCCACGCCTCTACACTCAACCCCACCCCCTAATAAACCCTGCCATCTCTGCACACAACCATGCCCCTCTACACTCAATCCTGCCTCCTCTGCACTCAACCCCCTCTGCTAATGCTTCTCACTAAGCTTTGTTGGCTTGACAAACACTTTTTGTATTTCCAGAGCTCATAAATAATGACAACAGTATAATCAATAATGGGAAAAGTAATATTATAACTGGAAAACAATAGATGTGTGCAGAGACCCTCTGGTTACTGTGACAACGCAATCATCAAGCCCAAAGAGGGGAACACAAAGGCCCCGACCCTCTTTCAAAACATTTGGCCCTGAATTTAAAATCTGTCATTTACATTTACATTTTATATATTAAGCATTTAGCAGACACTCTTATCCAGAGCGACTTACAAGATGTGCATTAATACATGGTATGATCAATCATTGTACGCGCAAGAGATCAGTGCAGTACTACAGCGATAGACATCGTTGGCAGCTGCATACCATACTTGTCACACCAGGAAGTAAAAGGTTAGTAATTTTTATTTTATTTACAAAAAAAATAAAAATGTAGGAAGTTTTAAACAAGTATACATATACAAAAAGCAGTAATAAACATGTAGGCAGAGGTGATGACAATTTGCTAGATATACAGAATTCAGTGGTAGTGGAATTCAGAAAAGGTGGGTCTTGAGTCTCCTGCGGAAGATCGCAAGTGATTCCGCGGTCCTGACTGAGTGCGGAAGATCATTCCACCACTGAGGGGTCAGGACAGAGAAGAGGCGAGACCGTGAGGAGCGGCTGCCGGGCGCCCGGAGGGATGGGACAGTCAGTTTGCCAGAGGAGGCGGTGTAGGGTGTGATGAGTGTCTGGAAATAAGGGGGAGCAGTTCCTCTAGCTGCTTGACAAACTAGCACCAGGGATTTGAATTGAATATGTGCTGCAATGGGGAGCCAGTGCAGAGAGGAGAGTAGAGGGGTGACGTGCGTGAACTTGGGTTGATTGAACACCAGACGTGTGGCAGCATTCTGGACCAGTTGAAGTGGCTTGATGGCACAGGCCGGTAGGCCTGCCAGCAAGGAATTACAGTAGTCCAGACCTGAGATCACCAGGGTCTGGACTAGGAGTTGTGTGGCCTCTTGGGTGAGGAACGGTCGGATCCTCCGGATGTTATGTAGGGAGAATCGGCAGATCCGGGTGATCGCTGCGATGTGGCCCGAGAAGCACAGCTGGTTGTCCAGGGTCACTCCAAGACTCCTTTCAGACTGGGACGGAGACACTATGGAGCCTTCCATGGTGATTTAAGCATCAATCATCGGGGAGCCCTTCGCTGGGAGGAAGAGCAGCTCCGTCTTCCCCAGGTTCAGCTTCCGGTGGTGGGTGGACATCCAGGCAGAGATGTCTGCCAGGCATGCAGAGATCCACGCCAGGACCTGGGTCTCAGAAGGAGAGGAAGAGTTGAGTGTCATCAGCATAACAGTGATAAGAAAAAGCATGAGCAGAGATGACAGAACCAAGTGATTTGGTGTACAGGGAGAATAGGAGGGGGCCTAGCACCGAGCCCTGCGGGGCTCCGGTGGAGAGGGTGTGGGGAGAGGAGAGGCATCCTCTCCAGGCCACCTGGTAGAACCGGTCAGCCAGGTATGACTTGGACCATGTCAGTGCAGATCCAGAGATTCCCATCTCGATGAGAGCAGGTTCTGGTGGTCCACAGTGTCAAATGCTGCTGACAGGTCGAGTAGGAGGGTGATGGAGCTGACAGTTTGGGACTTTGGGTAGAGCCTCAGTGACCAAGAGCAGAGCAGTCTCTGTGGAGTGGTCTACCTTGAACCTAGATTGGGTAGGATCAAGCAGGTTGTTCTGTAGGAGATAGGCAGACAGTTAGTTATATACTAGCCCGCTCTAGTGTTTTGGAAAGGAATGAGAGGAAAGAGACAGGTCGGTAGTTAGAAATGACAGCAGGATTCAGAGAGGGTTTTTTGAGGAGAGGGATGACATGGGCGCTTTTGAGGGGAGAGGGGACAGAGCCAGAGAAAGGAGAGGAATTGATAACATTGGAGACAAAGGGTATGATGTCCATAGTGATGGACCAGAAGAGGGGTTAAGGAATGGGATTGAAGTGGTAGGATGGTGAGAGTGAACAAGTTGAAGGATGTCCAAGTCAGGGAGGGGTGAGAAGGAAAACGGGTGAGAGGTTTAGGTAGCGGGATGGGTGAGGGAGGGGATGGGGATGGGGGAAGGAGTTGCGAATGTTATCGACCTTCTTGTGAAAGAAGGATGCAAAGTCATTCGTGGTTAGAGGAGGGGGACGGGGGAGGAGGAGGGGTGAGGAGAGAGGAAAACAGTTCCTGTACAGTTTGTGATGATTAGAAGCAGAAGATTGAATCTTGGAAAATAAAAATGCAGATTTAGTAGAGGAGAGGTTAGAGGAAAAGGTAGCCAGAAGTGTGTGGAAGTCAGTAGGGCTGTCCCCGACTAAAACAAATCTTGGTCGATCAACAGTCATCCGTTTTTTTTCGAAAAGTTTTTTCTCTGACACACCCTATTTGTTTTAATAAAAACAACTATATGCACACTGCGCTTTCTTAAGTGAATGACACAAATGAGTAACAATAGGCTAATGACTTCATGGAGCCGGAGATCAAGATTACCTGAAAGAAAAAAACGTATCCGTTCCGAGCGCATGCTGCCCTTGCAGATTCTGCCGTTGCACTTGTGAAGTTGTGGTATGGCCACATAATAGGCTGATGCTTTTATTTGACCACAACCATAACACATTCTAATGTGTAGGCTATGTTTTATTTAATTAACCAGGTTGGTCTCATTGGGATTTAAAATATCTTTTGCTAAAAAATAGGCTAACAAACGAATGATCACACATAGCCTAATGTCTTAAATTGTAGCCTATAGCTGAACATAAAGTGGCTATAGCCTATCGAAAATAACTTACTCGAGTCGGAGACCATCCTACTTCCCCAGTCGTTTCATGTTATGGCACAGGAACACTAGCTTGTCTACATTTTTTGGCAAAAGGCTGCCCCTCGTTTTATTAACAATAAACCCTGCTTTGGAAAACGCACTTGCAAAGTTTACATTCCACTTTTTTTTTTTTTTTTTTATGCTGCCATACTCCAGATTTTTTATTTCACATTATGTTCTTAGCTTATATCGAAATGAGTAATTAAAGTATGCCTATATCACTAATGTTAACTGTAGGCAAATCTTAGGCTACAATTTAAATGAGGAGGCGCGCATGCACAAAAATAATAATAATAATCTTACGAACCTTTTCCTTCCCAGTGTTACAGGTATGGTACGCAGCTTCCTGCAATGATGTCTATCGCTGTATACTGCACTGCGATCTCTTGCGCGATCTATGATTGTTCCTACCATGTATTAATGCACATCTTGTAAGTCGCTCTGGATAAGAGCGTCTGCTAAATGCTTAAAATGTAAAAATGTAAAATGCACATTCGCGTGCCTAAAACAAGAAGGATACAATATAGGCTACATGAAAGGGGGTGTTACACATGTTATAAATATATAAACCATACAATTAGCAAAACACATTTATTATAAAATGTTACTTTTATTTGTTTTGCAGAATTATTCACAACATTACTATTACCTTAACTGCCTAATATAATTTAAAGAGAACATGTATAGGCCTATCTATGTTAAGAGTGAAGGACTGTCACTGCCATACCCGCAGCGTCCAGAATGGATTATTTTACTGACAAGTGTGCCGAACTGTGGCGCGAATCTAGGCGTCTCATGCTGCATGGAGAAGTTTTATTTATTTTTATTTTTTTATTTTTTATTTCGCACGACTGCTCGACCAAAACTAATCTCGGTCGACCAACAGCCCATCGACCAGTTGACTAAATGGGGTCAGCCCTAGAAGTCAGTCAGGGCCACAGGGGATTTGGATTTTCTCCATTTCCTTTCTGCCGCTCATAGTTTGAGTCGGAATGGAGTCAGTTAGCCAGGGGGCGGGGGTCGGAGACGAGCAGGTTTAGTGGAGAGAGGACAGAGTGAATCAAAGGAGGAGGAGAGTGGTTGGATAGGGTGGTAGGGTAGGGTGGATGAGGCTTCCTCAGCAGGTAGCTGAGAGAATGCATCAGTAGGAGGAAGGGATGATAGAACAGTGGCTGACAGGGTTGCGACAGACAGAGACAGTGGGGGCAGGTGAAGAGGGTTTAGGCACAGATGGGAGAGGAAGGGAAAAAGACAGAAAGCAGTGATCAGACACATGTAGAGGATATACCACAATGTTGGGTGCAGTTCATAGTGAAGACTAGGTCCAGTTGGTTGCCGGCCTTGTGGGTGGATCTGGATTCAGCCATGGTGAAGTCGAAGGATTTTAGCAGGGGAAGAAATGCGGAGGACTGGGGGGTGTCCAGCAGCAGGTTGAAGTAGGACGGGAGTGCCATCCTCAGGGAAGGAGCTGAGTAGAGCATCCATCTCATCTCGGAAACTCCCCAGTCGACCTGGTGGGCGATAGAGAACAATGATGTGCAGTTTGCATGGAACAGTGACAGTGACAGCACGAAATTCAAAGGAGGTGGGTGAGAGGTGAGGAAGAGGAACAATACCAAATCTCCACAGGGGGGAGATCAGTATACCAGTGGGTCGAGGAGTGTGGGAGAAGGTGTAGGCAGCGGAGGGAGCAGCGGGAGTGGCCGTGTTCTGCAGAGTGATCTTGATGAGCGCCAGGAACTGCAGGGAGAGTAGCGATGCCTGGAGAGAGTAGGGAGGCCTGTCAAAACTAGGCTTATAATATTTGTTTATATGTACAGTACAAGAACTGGGAAGACATATCGGGTGATTTCCTGCTGAAACGTATTAACCGAATGGCCCGTGTTTGTGAGGCTGTTATCACAGCAAAGGGTGGCTATTTTGAGGAATCCAAGATTCAATTTTCAATTACATTTTATTGAACATTGCTTTGTTGTTCCTTTTGTTTATTGTTACATGTGTTTTTTGTAATTTTCAAGTATTTAAAGAAACGTATATGGTGTAAAACATTGTCAATTATGAGATAAACCTAGTTTCCAGCAGGTGTACTCAAACCTTTGACTGGTAGTGCACACAAGAGCATATTGAGTGGCTATTTCTGACATCAAACTACACAATACTGACAAGTTATCCTTTGTGTAACCGGAAAGTTTGCCGACCGGCTGACGGCAGAGACAAAAAGCTGCTTGATAATGCGTTACTGTGTTGGCTTGTTTTGCTGGAAGTTTGCACGTGTTTACCAAGGAAGGTGGTTCATGTTACATTTACATTTTACATTTTAAGCATTTAGCAGACGCTCTTATCCAGAGCGACTTACAAGATGTGCATCAATACAAGGCGAGAACAATCAAAGTTAGCGTACAAGATCAGTGCAGCAAAACGGCAAAAGATATCATTGCAGGCATCTGCGTATCATACCTGTAACATTGGGAAAGAAAAGGTTAGTGGGTGTTTGTTTTTGTTTTTTTTTTTTTTTTTTTTTTTTTTTTTTGGACAAGTAAACAGATTGACTAGATGGACAGTGTTCAGTGGTAGTGGAGTCTGAAGAGGTGGGTTTTGAGTCTCTTGCGGAAGATTGGAAGTGATTCCGCAGTCCTGACCGGGACATGGGAGGTCGTTCCACCAACGAGGGACCAGGACAGAGAAGAGGCGAGACCGCGAGGAGCGGCTGCCAGGCGCCCGGAGGGATGGGGCAGTCAGTCTGCCAGCGGAGGCGGAGCGGAGGGGTCTGGACGGGGTGTAGGGCGTGATGAGTGACTGGAGGTACGGGGAGCAGTACCTCTGGCCGCTTGAAAAGCCAGCACCAGTGACTTGAATCTGATGCGTGCTGCGATGGGGAGCCAATGCAGAGAGGAGAGTAGAGGGGTGACGTGGGTGAACTTCGGCTGGTTGAACACCAGGCGAGCAGCAGCGTTCTGGACTAGTTGCAGTGGCTTGATGGCACAGGCCGGAAGGCCTGCCAGCAAGGAATTGCAGTAGTCCAGACGTGAGATCACCAGGGCCTGGACCAGGAGTTGAGTGGCCTCTTGGGTGAGGAACGGTCTGATCCTCCGGATGTTGTGGAGGGAGAAACGGCAGGTCCGAGAGATCGCTGCAATGTGGCTCGAGAAGCACAGCTGGTTGTCCAGGGTTACCCCAAGACTCCTGGCAGACTGGGACGGAGACACTATGGAGCCTTCCACGGTGATTGACGCATCAATCATCGGGGAGCCCTTCGCTGGGAGGAAGAGCAGCTCTGTCTTCCCCAGGTTCAGCTTCAGGTGGTGGGTGGACATCCATGCGGAGATGTCAGCCAGGCATGCAGAGATCTGTGCCGGGACCTGGGTATCAGATGGAGGGAAGGAGAGAAACAGTTGAGTGTCATCAGCATAACAGTGATAGGAAAAACCATGAGCAGAAATAACAGAGCCAAGTGACTTGGTGTACAGAGAAAATAGGACAGGGCCTAGCACCGAGCCCCTGCGGGGAGAGGAGAGGGATCCTCTCCAGGCCACCTGGTAGGACCGGTCGGCCAGGTAGGACTCGAACCATGTCAGCACAGATCCAGAGATTCCCATCTCGACGAGAGATGAGAGCAGGATCCGGTGGTCCACGGTGTCGAACGCCGCCGACAGGTCAAGGAGGAGGAGGACGGAGCTAAGGGATCGGGACTTAGCGACGTGAAGAGCCTCAGTGACCGCAAGGAGAGCAGTCTCTGTGGAGTGGCCTGCTCTGAACCCAGATTGGTTGGGATCGAGTAGGTCGTTCTGTAAGAGATGAGCAGACAGTTGATTATAGACAGCCCGCTCTAACGTTTTGGAAAGGAATGGGAGGAGAGAGACAGGTCGGTAGTTAGAGATGACAGCAGGATTCAGAGAGGGTTTTTTGAGGAGGGGGACAACCTGAGCGCATTTGAGGGAGGAGGGGACAGAGCCAGAGGAAAGAGAGGAGTTAATGACATTAGAGACAACGGGAGGATGTCCATAGCAATGGACTGGAAGAGGGGGAAGGAATGGGATCAAGAGGGCAGGTGGTGGGACGGTGGGAGAGAACAAGTTGAAGGATGTCCGAGTCAGGGAGGGGTGAGAAGGAGGACAGAGAGGTGGGAGGTTTAGGTAGCGGGATGGGAGAGGGAGGGGTAGGGGGGAAGGAGTTGCGAATGACCTCAACCTTCTCGTGAAAGAAGGATGAGAAGTCATCTGCGGTTATAGAGGAGGGGGGTGGGGGAGGAGGAGGGGTGAGGAGAGAGGAAAATGTAGCATAGAGTTTACGTGGGTTGGAAACAGAGGATTGAATCTTAGAGAGGAAGAATGCAGACTTAGCAGAGGAGAGGTTAGCGGAGAAGGAAGCCAGGAGTGTGTGGAAGTCAGACAGAGCTGCAGGGGATTTGGATTTTCTCCATTTCCTTTCTGCCGCACGCAGCTTCAGACGGTTAGCCCGAATGGAATCGGTTAGCCAGGGGCGGGGGGGAGACGAGTGGGTTTAGCGGATAGAGGACAGAGTAAGTCAAAGGAGGAGGAGAGAGAGGAAAGTAGGGTGGATGATGCTACTTCAGCAGGTAGCTGAGAGAAGGCATCAGCAGGGGGAAGGGAAGATAGGACAGTAGCTGACAGGGCAGCGGGTGAGAGAGAGCGGACGTTGCGACGGACAAGGACAGTGGGAGCAGGTGAGGATGGTTTAGGGACAGAGGGGAGGGGGAGGGAGAAAGACAGAAAGGAATGGTCAGACACATGTAGAGGCGATACCGTGATGTTGGGTGAGGCGCAGTTCCTGGTGAAGACCAGGTCCAGTTGGTTGCCGGCCTTGTGGGTGGATGGGGATTCAGCCATGGTGAAGTCAAAGGACTGAAGGAGGGGGAGGAATGCAGAGGCCTGGGAGGTCTCTAGCTGCAGGTTGAAGTCCCCGAGGAGTAAGACGGGAGTGCAGTCCTCAGGGAAGGCACTGAGTAGGGCATCCATCTCGTCTAGGAAACTCCCCAGTGGACCTGGAGGGCGATAAAGAACAATGATGTGCAGTTTACATGGAACAGTGACAGTGACAGCATGAAATTCAAAGGAGGAGGGTGAGAAGTGAGGAAGAGGAACAATACCAAATCTCCACAGGGGGGAAATGAGTATACCTGTCCCTCCACCTCTACCTGAGGGTCGTGGAGTGTGGGAGAAGGTGTAGGCGGCAGAGAGAGCAGCAGGGGTGGCCGTGTTTTGCGGAGTGATCCAGGTCTCCGTAAGCGCCAGGAACTGCAGGGAGAGTAGCGAGGCCTGGGCCGAGATGAAATCGGCCTTCCGGACAGCGGACTGGCAGTTCCATAGTCCGCCTGCTACCACCACGTCAACACCGGGAGATCTAGGAGGGTGGATGAGGTTGGACAGATTACGGGTGTGGGTAGAATCTCTCCTTCTAGGCAATCTAGAAGAGGAGACGTGGACTGGGATAGGGAGGAAGCATGTAGTGTTGGATGCAGAGGTAGTACAATCGGGAGATACAAAACTATGATACTCACCGTGCGGCGAGCACTCCCTAGCTGGCCCCCTCGGTGGACTCCTGCAGGTAGACTCCTCCGTCTTTGTCCGCCGAGTCTTCGTCCGGGAGGCTAGGACGGGAGGCTGCCGCGAAAGCTGCCGCTATCCACAGCTATGGCTGCTAATATAGCCGAGTAATGCTAGGCACTAAGTGGCGAGTGCCACCTGATAACAAAGCACAGTAATTAACAACTTCGCTTTCTTCCGCTACTAAAGAATTAACGCTCAACTACAAACACGGTCTGATACAATAAGACCGATTCAAAACAGCTGAGTCGCAATCAGCTTTGAAATAAAACTATTATATATATATATAATCTAATAACTGCTGGACATTATCGGCACAATAGCCAGCTAGTAACAAAAGCAAAGTAGCAATTAAGTGCCAATTCTACCCGATGGGACAGGATACGACCACAGAAGCTAAACAAACAAAATCTAACGCCGGAAAAGTACACTTACTGATACGCGACAAAGACAGTACTAGCCAGAGTACGAATGCACACTGCCTGAGTTCTGGCTGAGCACGCTTAAATCCTACCTGATAACAAAGCACAGTAATTAACAACTTAGCTTTCTTCCGCTACTAAAGAATTAACGCTCAACTACAAACACGGTCTGATACAATAAGACCGATTCAAAACAGCTGAGTCGCACACATGTTTTACGAGTGCTGCCTGCAACAACTGGCACACAGCTTGTTTTCTTACTTTTTCTTGTCTCTTCAATTATGCTTAAAGTTGTTGTGTGACGAGGACCCCAAGTGGCTCAATCGGTAAAAGCACTTGCCTGGAGTGTAGGTTTACCATTGCGGCCGGGGTTCCTCGACTGCGCCAGCCCGGTTCTGGCCGGTGTCCCATTTGGGGGCGGCGATTGGCTGTCCACCCCATGGACCCCTCCGTCTCGAAGGAGGTGGTTCGCTCGCCCTCGTCACTGCCGGTATCTGGATAGTAGCTGGTCCCTTAGATGCAGGTGGCAGACTCATGGGGAGGGTAATTGTATCAATAGAGGGTAAAATTGGCCTGGGAAGTTATTAAGAACACAAACCATTAAAAAAGGTATGAGTGTTGATGGCCTACCTGTTAACCCTTTAAGATGGCTGACTGGGAAGCTTCAAAAAGATTATACATTTATCAGTAACAGTATGACATGAATCGAGCGAATGGCTATACTGGACTATTTTTTAGAATAGTGGCTTTTGCACTGTATACAGCCTCCCAGATGTTGCAAGAGGTAGCTTGCTAGCTAGCTAACTGGCTTGCTAATGTTATCTACCAATCAGCTGCTTCGCCTCCAAGCTGATGCATCATTCAAGTTAGAAACTCAATCAATTGGCTACATTAATGACTAAAATTTGCCGCAGTTTTATCAAACCATGTTCGGCTTGAATTCACTTATCCCTCAGTTTGACCGTATTCCGTTCGCCTACCCAACAATGGCT
This sequence comes from Aldrovandia affinis, assembly GCA_029706075.1. Taxonomy (NCBI): domain Eukaryota; kingdom Metazoa; phylum Chordata; class Actinopteri; order Notacanthiformes; family Halosauridae; genus Aldrovandia; species Aldrovandia affinis. The sequence continues at coordinate 81,086 of JAINUG010000523.1, read as the reverse complement.
GAGCGACTACTGTTGCAAAATCACAAGTCGCACTATAGTATAAATGCTTATAAATAGTATAAAAGTTGAGTTGGCACTTCCTTATCAACAGCCCTGGTAACAGGAATTTCCAGGACAACACTGCGGACCGGAAGCCATTCATTTCCACTGAGACGCAAACTTTTCTTGATCATATTAGCCTTTGGCTATAAAAACGTCTGATGCTTGTTTTTTAATATTGTAACAATGCGTTTGCTATGTTACTAACAAATAAATAAGTAAACTGTTTGGGGGTTATTACTATAATTATTTTAACCCTTAAAATGCAAAACCATGCAAAATGCAAGTCTCTGTTGTAGTAGTTGTAGTTTGACATTCAGGTGTTTTAATTTTAGGTTGATTGCTTGATTCCTTAATAAAAGGGGTTAATTAATGGCAAGTAACTCAAAGAACAGCCAGTGTTTTAATGGTCACTTTATTAAATATAATGAAGGAAAGTTTGCATACCATTGAAAATGAATATCTTCGAAATTTAGTTCTCTCTCTCTCTCTCTCTCTCTCTCTCTCTCTCTCTCTCTCTCTCTCTCTCTCTCTCTCTCTCTCTCTCTCTCTCTCAGAGGTGTTGGGATGTAGCCCTGGGGCCTCTTAAGCAGATCCCCATGAATCTGTTCATCATGTACATGTCTGGGAACACCATCTCCATCTTCCCCATCATGATGGTGTGTATGATGGCCTGGAGGCCCATCCAGGCCCTGATGTCCATGTCTGCTAGTGAGTGTCCTGCAGTGCACCTGGCTGCACCACAGCACAGCGTATACACACTTCTACAGCCCAAAACACACGTAAAGCCAACTTGTACCCACACCATTGTCTTGGCCAGAATGAGTTGAGTGTTAGAGGTCTTGGGTTCAACCAGGAAATGCACTTGTTTTAAGTGAATGATGCCTACTGCAACCTGGGTTTGAGTCAGGACTGCCCCCTGCTGCATCAGTGATGTACAGTACCAAAATTACGTACAGTATTATTATGTTCAGTATGAAATGATTCACACCCTAGATAAAGATTAGCAAAAAAGGCTGTATAAAGTAAACAGAGGTGAGCTATATTTAATGCCAAAAAATCTAAAATTATATTCTTTTATATTAATTGTACAATTGCCCAGAGAAAATGCAAAAAAAAATTAAGCCAAAATTATTCACACTCCTAATAATGTCTGTATAAATATGCTTTCTGCTGTTTTTCCCCAATTTAGTAGCCAAGTATATCCTCTCTTTCATGTCAATGAATAAGAGCGTCTACTAAATGCTTAAAATGTAAATGTAAAATGTCAATTATCCCCTCCCTCATATTGAAAGTCTGCCATAGTCCTGAAACCGACAGTTACATGCACGGAGCACCGCCTCTTCCGAGCCGGAATCCACCAAGCCGTCACTGTAACTGCGGTACAGACAATTTCTGTCCCCTAGTGGCACTCCCAGCGCGAGCTAGTGGAATCAAACCCCGGTCGCAGTGAGCAGCGTCGGACGTTCTACCGCTATACCACCCGGGAGGCCCAACATGCTACTTTTTAATTAAATAAAAAACAATTAAAAATGAGGTAATGCACATGTGAAATCCATTTGTCCATCCATCACCATATGGAAAGGCAAAGACCTCTCAGAAGAAACAATGGGTTGTTGACCTTCATGAGTTGAGATTTTTAAAAACAAATAAATGCAGGGGATAGACAAAATAATGAAAACGCCAAACAATATTAGTTTGACCGCCCCTTGCCTTCAGAACCGCTTCAGTCCTTGTAAATCAAATCAAATACAGGGCATGATCAGGCATGCACAGTGACACTCTCTCTCTTTCAGCTTTTAAGCTGCTGGAGAGCTCCAGTCAGCAGTGGCTTCAGGGACTGGTCTATCTCATTGGCAACCTCCTGGGTTCAGCATTGGCCATATACAAGTGTCAGTCAATGGGGCTTCTACCCACACATTCCTCCGATTGGCTGGCCTTCATAGAGCCTGCTCAGGTGAGCATGCGCCAGTCCATTTTCCTTTTGCTCATACAGTTCCTTGTGACATATATATATATATTTTTTTTTAACATATTTCTATTGGTTTTATACAGTATACAAAACACAAGCTTGGGACTTGGGAACAAAACAAGTGTGTAACAGCATGTATATAATAAATGTATTTATATAATAAATTTCTCTCTCTCTCTCTCTCTCTCTCAGAGAATGGAAGTCATGGGTGGAGGAATGATATTGTGAAGCGGAGTAACATGCAAACTGTCATTCCAGTGCTTTCCTTTTCCTCACCTGTATGTATACCCCTGATCTACAGGGTTGATGGACTGGAATGGACCCTGACTGTGAACTCTTTACTAATAAACCTTTATCCACACCAGCATTTACGCCTTCTGCAATACTCTGGGCAATGTCAGTGGAAGTGCTATGCATTGTAGGATCTTGATATCCATTGGCCACCTGTTTTATTCAAAGTCACATTTTCAGCCAGCACACACCTGGGCACATCATCCTAAAGTGTTACACCAAGTGGCATTTTACCTGTCAGTGATGTCATGAACCTCATCTTACACATAATGATCGTGGGCTACAAGAGAATCCAACACAGCTGGAATAAGCCTTTTAAATGCAGGTAGTTTAGCTTCTCCCCCCTCCCCAATACATGCACACATTACGAAGCCACCCGCTCCAGGGCCATAGCAAAGGAGCCTGTGGGGGGAGTTAAACTACGCTTAAGAGAGAAACTGCTGGTGTTCACTTAGGCCAGGGGTCGGCAACCTGCGGCTCCGGAGCCGCATGCGGCTCTTTCATCCTTATGCTGCGGCTCCGCGTGGCTTGGGAAAATACATTATAAGTATCCAATTGAAGTGTATTTTATTTGTAGTTCTAAATTTCCTCGCGCACGAAAATCCGAGGGGCGCAAGTATTTTTTCGCATTGTAGCACCCCCCCACGCTACGCCACTGGCGGCTCCCAGTGTTTAGTTTTCCGTGGAAACCGGGTCCAAATGGCTATTTGAGTGTTACAGGTTGCCGACCCCTGACTTAGGCAGAAGACCTTACTCAATATTTCCGTTGGACCACAGAGCGAGCGCACAAGAGATACTCTGTGTTTGGCCAACCTGTGAAGGAAGCATTTATGGTACAGATGATATCAGCCTTCTAGGTCTATATTATTGTACATTTTGTCATGGATAACGCACAACCATATAGTTTTGTCAGGTATCACTCAAATTCTGTGATTTACTTCTATGAATGAAGTTTAACTGAGCCTGATATGCGCTGGACTGATGACTAATTTTAGTATGGTGTTTTAACATGACAATTGGGAAAATTGTACGGTTAGCCCATTTTGGAGTAAATTTGCTTAATACTATAGTGAATTTAGCTGTCCTACAGCACTTTTATAAAAGGAATGTTCATTATCTGTTGACACAATCGCGTTAAGATATCTTACCCCGAAGATCTAAAACCTACCAACTAAATGCTAAGTCAACAGGTAACCCTATTAATAGCATCTACGTAATGCTGAAATTAGTGTTGTTAAATGGCTCGGCACTTTTTCTCGGCCACTCAGGCACTGGTTAGCTTCCTTGCTCGCTAGCTCTCAATGATGCTAATATAATGTAATCCAATTAATATATTATTTAGGTAATTATTTCGTTGTAATTAATATACAGAGCTAATTTGCTAGTGTGTGTGTCGTGTTTTTTATTAATAGGTAAGAATACGATGTTTGCTTACTTTTTACAAATACAACCACGTCACACTGGCGACAGCGGACAGTGGAGTTTGTTTTGGAATTGACAGCGCGTACGCCGAAAACCGAGTTGCAGGCTTTAAAATTCCCCATAATCGCAGCTAGGCCGCATTTGTTGCTCTCTCAACCGAACTTCCTAAGCGTTCGATCTCCATCTCTTTCACCCGCCCTCCCGCTCCGTCAAAAGTTATGACTGACGTCGCTCTACACCAATGACACAGTCGCGTTGCTCCGGCCGCAAAAGCGGTAGACCAGTCACAGCACGGCGGATGGGCTCGTGAAGGACACTTTCGACGCCTGTGTTGGCAGGAAAGTTAGTTCCTGCTCTGCGCTGGCCGTTTCCTGTATCGTACAGTGTTGTGAGACGGAGAAAGCCATGTGTGTCGAAGCAAAGGTAAATTTAGCACCCCGAATTTATAATGGAGAAAGTGTGGGCACCGGGTGATAACGTTTTAAGCGACAAATTAGCCTGAAAAACAGACATAGTTCAATCGAAAACGCTTTGCGGCCTTGCCAGTGTGTGTACGTATAGCCTGGCCGTGGTTATTGTAGCACGTTGCTTTCGTTTGGTTTGGTTCGGTTTGTTGTTGGGTATGATTGAAAGGCAGTCAGTGATAGCGGTATGCAGGTAATGATGGAGATGCTATGAACTTATTTAGAGTAATTAAGTTGCCATGGTAATTGTAACGTTGAATGGTTTACTTTGTTTTGCAAGATATCATTCAGCGCGGTTATAGCTAACGTTATCTAGCTATCAAGCAAGCAACTCATTGTCGGGTTAGCAACCACTATATAGCTAGCTAACGTTCTCTACAAACCAATACATCGGTTAGTTGGCTGACTAACGTCTCCCATTCGTTAATCACGCCTACAAACCAGTTTTACTGTTTTTGGTATCACTCAAAAATGTATTTTCCAATCTTCTTTGCTAGCCAATAATTGGCAATTGTGTCTGAAATGTGTATGTAGCTACTTGGTGTTGGCAATCGTCTGATTTGCTAATGCTACCCTGGTCTGTAGTCAGACTACGTAGTGCAGCTTAGTTAGCCACCGTGTTTGATGTTTTGCAAGATGGATAATATTAGCAAACTTGCTAGGTGGCAATGTACCATTTCGCATTACAGTTAATTTAACCCTTGGTCATATTGCAGTGTTAAGGTGATGTGATCTCGAGTGATGTGATAGCCAGTGAACTTAGCAACTATTGGCGAGCTCTACAGTAAGTTTAGGATTAGCTGATGTTATATAGCTTGCTACCGTTAGCTATCTGGTAAAATTCCAATCAGCTAGCATATAGCCTACTGTATTCTCACAGTAAGGGTTGTGTTTGTGACCAATCAATAAATAACGTTATCTATTCTGCGTTTGCCAGATTAGCCTTTCTCAGTGCATTGTTAATTTGCTCTTGGGTCCTATGAGTCAGTGTGTATGTACAGTCTCAATAGTAACGTCTCACAGTGCAGTGTATGTACTATAATGTCCAATCAGTCCGTGTGCACATAGTATTAACTCTGTTGGTTTGCTTTGCTTTAGTGTGTGTGTGGGGATGTGTATCCAAGTGCAGTGTTAAAATGTATTCATCATTTTTTGTAATGTATTTGGAAATGCATATGTACAGGCAAACACATACGTACACATGTGTGCATATGTATATGTATACACATATATATAAATAGAGTATATATTTATATGCATGCTCACGGTGTAGTGCATAGTTAATGGACTTTTATCTCCTTCACTTTTAGGAAAAGGCCATCAGTGAATGATTTGGCCGATGGGCATCTCCCCTTTCATCTCATCTAAAGAGAAAGATCCCAGACCCTGAGAAAGAGAGAGTGGAGTGTAGGGACCGGGAGCCGGAGGCGGAGGCGGAGGTGGAGGAGGAGGAAGAGTTCAAGAGAAGTGCCCCCCCACACACACACACAATCAGGCTTGCTCTCGCTCTCTGTCCAAATACTGGAGGAAGACTGAATTGAGTTAACCAGGCAATGAAGTCTGGCACTGTAGAAAAGCCACAAGAGGAAAGCTGCATTGATCTGTCTGAGTGACTGATTACCAGAGCTCAGTACTCAGCCTCCGTGGGGGAAATTCTGAACCTGCTCCTGATTTTTGTGGAACTTTGTCCTCTTGTGCACTGTGATCCTGCCTCTGATTGGGTGGGTAAGGAGTGGGTGTGGCCTGTGAGGAGTCATGGCGGACCCCATCATGGACCTGCTGGAGGACACACCGCCCTTTAGCCTGGACGCACTGCCTGAGGCCTATTCCCAGGGATCGTCTGACCCGGTGGAGGAGGCCCTGAAGCTGGCCCTGGGCCATGTAGATGCCCCGACCATCCCTGCCCCCGACCCTGCCCCGGCCGAGACTCTGCTCTCCATCCCGCAGCCGGCCCAGGTGTCTCTGGCCCCTGCCATGCCTGTAGCAGTGCAGTCGGCTACACAGACTGTCATTCCTGTTGTCAGCAGCAGTGGGCCCACCACAGTCCTGCTGAGCGCGCCCCTCACCACAACCCAGGCACAGCAGACCACCCCCAAAATAGTCATACTGAAGGGCCCCCAGGGCCAGGCACAGGTCCTGCAGGGCATGTCCGGAGGTGGGACAGGGGCCGGGGCAGGGAAGCTCACCATTGCCCGGGTGCTGACTGGAACCCCACTGAGGCCGGGCATGTCCTTTGTTTCTGGTGGGACCGTTATGAACGCAACGTCACAGGGGCAGGTGAAGGTTGGGACGGGCGTGCAGCGGTTGGTGCACTCTCCCAATGGGCCCCTGAAGCAGGTGCTGCTGACCTCCATGCCCCAAGCGCAGCCGCAGGTCCAGCTGCAGACTCAACAGCACGTGCAGCTGCAGCCGCAGCCACAGGCTACTGCAATCCGGCCACAAGGAGTCACCCTTACCACTGTACCACAGCAGGTGTGTTGTGTGTAGGATGTAGTACTGTGCGTGCGTGCATAATGTATTTAATGTGTTTTGTTTATAGTGTGGTTTAACCCTTCCTCTCTCTACAGGGTGAGGCGAAGAGGATCACTCTGGTGCTCCAGCAGCCAGCCCAGGCTGGGTTGGGGCAAGGTGGGGCTCTGACGGTGGGTGGGGCTGGACAGCAGCCAAGGCTGGTGCTGGGTTCGCTCCCGGGGAAGCTGGTCCTGCAAGGTGGGCAGCTGGCAGCACTCACGCAGGCCCGGGCAGGGCAGCCCGGAACACAGCCCAAAGTGCTAACCATCCAGCTACAGGTGCAGCAGCAACCCAACACCCAGGGAGCCAAGGTGAGGGGTGAGGGAGAGGGGCCTAATGCTCAGAGCTAAGGTGAGGGGGAGGGCCATCATGTAAAGGGAGCTGAGTGGGAGTGGTCTAATCTACAGGAAGCTGAGGGGGCAGGGGCCTAATGTTCAGAGAGATGAGGATTTAGAAGAGGATAATGGATGGCGAGAGCTATAAGGAGCCAGATGGAAATAGAAAAAACATTTGTGCAGGAATTGCACTCTTTCAACCATGTTTACATTTGTTTATGGTTCTCTGTGGCTCAGTTGGTAGAGCACAGCGTCGGCAACGCTTAGGTTGTGGGTTCAATCCCCACCGGGGCCACATATACTGAAAATGTATGCATTCACTACTGTAAGTCGCTTTGGATAAAAGCGTCTGCTAAATGGCATATATCTTTTATAGAAGGATTAGAACATGTTTAATCTGTCATGCAAATGAAGTCCCCTTACAAATTCGGTCCTGGGGACCTACTGTGTATGCTCCAGCCAATCTCTTGATCAATTAAGGTTGTTGAAAACATGTGTAAGTTCTACCATCATTTTTGGATTTCCATTAAACTTATGCAGGCTTAGCTCATTGCTATTTGCTCTGCCATTGAACTTTTAAATTTCCACAAATGGTTTAGTTTCAGTGATCAGGTGTCCACACTTTGAACCCCCCTCATTTCACCTTCCATTCTGTAATTGGATCAATTTAAAAAAGGTAACCTCTTTCTAAAGGAATCATGTGTCACATATCTCATTACAGAGAATGAAAGCATTAGTTGATCTGACTTATTGAAAATTCTGGTCCAGGGAAGTGAATGAGACATTTGTTGTTCAAGGCATGCATAACTATTTCTGACATGGTATGGCCTGAGTAAATCACACTTTTAATTGAAATTAAGTGTCTAATTAAGAACTATTAACAGCTAGTTACAATTCTGAGGTTGCAATTATGGTTAGAATGAAAACCAGCATACACAGTGGGTCCCCAGCACACATAGTGTAAACCAGCATACACAGTGGGGCCCCAGAACACATAGTGTAAACCAGCATACACAGTGGGTCCCCAGCACACATAGTGTAAACCAGCATACACAGTGGGCCCCTAGCACACATTGTGTAAACCAGGATACACAGTGGGTCCCCAGCACACATAGTGTAAACCAGCATACACAGTGGGTCCCCAGCACACATAGTGTAAACCAGCATACACAGTGGGTCCCCAGCACACATCATGGAAACCAGCATACACAGTGGGCCCCTAGCACACATAGTGTAAACCAGCATACACAGTGGGTCCCCAGCACACATAGTGTAAACCAGCATACACAGTGGGTCCCCAGCACACATCATGGAAACCAGCATACACAGTGGGTCCCCAGCACACATAGTGTAAACCAGCATACACAGTGGGCCCCCAGCACACATAGTGTAAACCAGCATACATAGTTTTTCCCCAGGGCCCAGTATGGGAACCACTGCTAACCTTACTAGCATCTAACATCTTTAGTAACGTTAGATTAGTGGTGCCTTTCACGTTGAACAAGCCATAATAACGTTGATTTTAAACCCCACGGTTCAGAGTGAATATGGGCATAGACCTTAAATAAATTTGTAATATGCACTGCAGTGTACCCTTATATAATACGAGTGAACGGCTACAACCACTAGAACTACCGTAGCGAGTTAGTTTCTGTACGAATTTTCCCACAAATCCGTGACCGCCCATTTTTCACCACACAAAGTGAAGATTCTTTGCCTGGCTAAATCCTGGTGTGACCGCCGCATTACAGTATGGTTCAGTGTGGGCGTGTGCCAACATTGAACAGCAACATGTGATCTGCTCTGAGATCTATGTCCTTTGTCCTGCAGTTTCAGCTGGTCACTGGAGCTCCCCACGGTGGCGGCAGCCCCCAGGTGCTGCAGATCTCCCAAGGCCAGGGTGGCCAGCGGCTGGCTGTGCCACTCAAACTACTCCTGCAACAGCCACAGGTACAGACTACTGCCTGCACTCCTTATGCTACGTTCACGTGGCGCTTTCTGTTGATGTGAAGCTGAATGCAAAGCTTTGTTTTGGGGGTCTTGCACTTGTCAAAGAAAGCCCAATTGATATTTAAAATTTGCATTGTTACGTTTACTGTAGAACACTTGAATACAGAACATAAAACAAAAATGTAGCTACCTGATATAAAACTAGCTAGCTAGCTGGTTGGATAATGTTGATATAATGTAGCTAGTTATACACCACCATTAAACTTAGCAAGTTAACTAGCTAGCTAGCTAGCTTGTGGCACTGCACTTTTTGACTTACTAACAAGCTACATAACTAGCTAGCTAGCTATGTATGTTTTGTTTCATACAATTAATATTGCTAACTAGGTTGCTATTCAGTATGCTAGCTAGCCGACTTGTTATCTGATCTATCTAGCTGACTTATTACTTTGCTAAATAGCTACCAAATTTATTAATTTGAAGCAGTTATGAGCTGGTCCTCCATTTTTTAATTTATCAGGTTTTCAACAAGGTATTCCCCTTCCTTTAATTTTGCGATTGGCTGGATTCCACTTCAAAGTGTAGAAGGAAGACTCAAAGTAGACTTGATTCAAACTTTTTCTAAACGCTAGCCCAAGCGTCAAAGCAAGCAGCACAATGCAAGACAACGGTAGGGCTCTATTGAAAAACAGACATTCGGAACACGCAACACTTGACTGAAGCACTATGTAGACACAGCTTTATATGCACACACATACCGATTACACGTGTAGCGGGTGTGCTCTGGTACGCTACAGAAAGTGAGCGTCCGCTACAGAAAGTGACGTGGATAAGAGTGTGATTAGTTCCCAGAGTTAGAGACTTGAGTCTTTAGGTCAGCAAGCTAAATCACTCTCTTGTCGCGTCGAGATCCTTCGGTTCGAAACGCACTGCGTGCAGAACAACTCTGTTACACACGCATGCCTTTCACACTCACACACACACACTTACTCACTCTTACTCACTTCTCACACTCACTCACTCACTCATTCATGCACACACATCCGCACATGCTCGGACACACGCATGGTGATAAGAGAGTTCAGCTGTCTCTGTCTAGACGTCTGAGGGCCTGCTCAAAAGACCCTTTTCTCTCTACCGATCCCCTTCACCCACCTCTCCTGTCTGTATACCTCTCCTCTTGTTCCCCCTCTCTGTTATTCAGGCAGGGTCCTCCACAGCCGGGGGCACTGTCTCGGTGGTGAAAGTCATCAGCACCTCGGCTGCCGGCTCCTCCACCGTGACCACCACCTCGGTGTCAGGGGCTGCTGCCCCGCGCTCCCCCCGGGCCCAGGAGCCACTGCGGCGCGTGGAGACGCTCTGCAAACAGGAGAAGGCTAATCGCATCGTGGCAGAGGCCATTGCACGTGCCAAGGCCCGCGGTGAGAGGAACATCCCTCGCGTGCTCAACCTGGACGAGCTGCCAGCCAGTGCTGCTGCCAGTCTAGCCTCGGCAGAGCTGGGCGGGGCCTCCTGCACCCCCGGGGGCAAGAAGAAGAGTGGTGGGGGTGGAGCCAAGAAGAAGAGCCCCTCTGCGGGTGGGAAAGGTGGGGCTGGGGGAGGGGAGAAGAAAGGGAAGGCCAAGGCAGGGGGTGGGGCTGTGGCAGGCAGTTCTTCCGGAGGGGGAGGAGCAGGAGGTGGTGGAGCTGGAGGCGTTAAGAACAAAAGCAAGACCAAGGCAAAGTGAGTCTCACCCTCCATGTGTCTGTCTGTGTGGGCTGGTATGTTGCGTTTGTCACAGTTAATCTTTCTTGCCTCACTGATTCATTAGTACATTCTGCATCCACCTTGGCTGGCTGGCTAGCAAATGTCACTTTTAGCTAATGCCATTTCATTCAACATCATCTGGAGCTTATTAGCTAACTAACTAATTTTGAAAGTAATCACACTTTTCGCCACAACAGCTTGCTAGCCAGTTACATAGTCAGTCTAGGATGGCCAGTTACTAAAATGGCACGGACCGGTACTGATTATTTTAGGATTAATGTGTCTACTGTAGCTGTCCAATCATTAAAACCCGTAGGGAATGTTTGATTGCTCTCTCGAAACCATGGATGACAATCTTCCGTTTTCTTTGTGTGAATGTGTAATTAACATTCAAGATGTTTTAGGAGTGATGGTTTCATACTTTGAACAGAGACAGAGACCATCTATTAGAAACCGTTTTACTGATGGCCTCTATCTCCCTTTCTACCCACTCTTCCCCCCCCCCCCTCCTTGTCGCCCTCTCTCCCTTCCTTTCTTCCTCCTTCTCCCATTTCCCCTCTTTTCCCATTCTTTCCCCCCTTTCTCACTTCCTCTCTCTCTCTCTCAGCACTATCACTCCAGTTGGGGGGAAGAAGAGGAAGAGAACAGGTTCATCAGATCACTCAGAGGGAGAGCTCAGTCCCCCCGCCTCCCCCCGCACTCTGGAAGAAGACATGTTGCAGGTACCAGCGCCCCCTGACACCCCTCAACACTCCCAAATACCCCTGAATACCCACAAATAACCAGACACCTCAAATACCCCCTTCAATAGCCACAAATGCCCCCAATACTCCCAGTTAACCTCTGACACCTGTCCTCGACACCCCCATATACACCTCTATAATCCTCAACACCCCCATATACACCTCTATAATCCTCAACACTCCCAAGTACCCTTCAATACCTCCACAAACCCCCAAACATCCCCAATGCTTTTTCACCACACACTCCAAAAATCCTTACCCCTAATGCCAAATGCCTCACTATAGTCCACTCTCAGCCCTTTGATCATTGAGGGAAAAAAATATTCAAATGCATCAAAATGACGTTGTCCAGTGTCAGCATACCGTCTGACAGAATAAGTAATAGCTATGCGTATATTAAGACATCTACTAATGCAGTGGTTCTCAAGCTTTTTGCCTGGTGACCCCCCTCTTTCCCAGTCTAACAACAGCATACACACGCTGAACACATACGCGTACACAGACTGTTATAATGCCCATGATAAGTAAAATGGTGAACACAGCTATATTAGTTATGGCTTTAATATAGGCACATTTTCTTACACTGGGTTTTTGATAAGGAGCTATATTACAACTTGCTTGTTTTAATTTGGTGGCTGGGCCTGCTGTCTGGAACAAAACAGCTGTTGTTTTTAGCTGGTTAGCGAACCACAATATATAACGGGTGGGCAGTTCTGGACCTGGACGGCTGGTGTGTTTGCATGTTTTTGTTTCCACCAGTTACCGTGGTTCATTTATTTATTTAGCTGAATACACCAGCATTGTTTCGCTCATAGCCCACAGTAAAACGTTGCATATAGGGACAAAAGAACAGTCTTCAGCTGGCATTCATAAGCTTATAATTAACGTTAAATGTAGCTAAAATGTCAGTTTATGCAAATGATTGATCTAATTATATAATTCAGGGCAGAAGTTGGAATGAAATCCAGAAACCGATATGGCCCTCCACATGTATAGCCATATACCTATCTCTTCTAAAATATATGATGAATTGACAATCATTCAATAAGTGTGTTATGGGTTGTGTTGTTCCGTGGTGGGATGTGTGAGGAGGATGGGAACAAATGGGACAGTGGCTAGTCTAGTTGCTAGACTAGTTAAAGCTAACTATCTAATGTTATGCTTATGCTTACCATTACATTATGCATTCCAACCAAATAGCTTGCCAAATTAAAGCTTGAACCTTTAAAGCTTGGTGTAACTATTCCTCCTTTATTCGTTTTCTAGTTGATTTACCTTACCTTATCTAGCTAGCTAGCTACTTATCCTGCCATTCAAGTACAGTGTCATGGACAAGGTTGGGAGGGTTACTTTGTAAATGTAATTAGTGCCTGAATACTGATTACACGGCTCTGAAAGTAATCAGATACGAATACAGTTACATGTCTCAAAAAAGTTACGTATTCAGATTTCTTTTAGAATACTTTTGGAATACTTACTTTTTCCATCACAGATGGGTATGTTTTGGGGTACAGGAGACATTTGGAAGCTGTTATATAGCCAAAGGTGGTGCTAATTAGTACTAAAAGGGTGCTCAAACTTTTGCACAGGCCATGTTCACTTTTTTATTTTATCAGTAATAAATTTAAATAGTTATTATGCATTACACTTTGAAAAAGGATGTCATGTTCAACTTTCCACTGTGTAGAGGTACATTTAGCTAAATATATGCAACATTGTATCTGCATTTTTTGTTTTAGTCATCATTAACATGTTATGGAATTAAAATGGACAGATTAAAAATTAATCATAATAAAAAGCAATGGGAAACTGAAAGGCAAGTTCTTTTACTGTTTTAATGGCTCATCATGAGCATAACTCATACACATCTGAAACAATGTAATAACTTTTGAAACTTTTTTGGCACTGGAATAACAGTGACTTGTGAGGGATATGGCTTAGAAAAGTGCCAGTGTTGGCGGGCTGTGTAGCGGCGAATGCTCGGCAGTGCATAACGTAATTGACGTATAGTAGGGTACAATTGGCTACCAAATAGGGAGAAAACTGGGAAAAAGAAAAAGAATAAAAGAGAAAACAAAACAAAAAGAAAATGTCATCGTTTCAACAATAAAGAAAGCAGTATAAAATTAGCAGAGCAGTTATTGCGATGCCGCAAACCGTAGGCTAAGGTCAGGTAACAGCAAATTACTGCAGAACTGTGTTCATTAAGCTGAAGATTAGCTAACGTTGACATACTCCAAGTGCTTTTTAAGATTCTAAGTCGAGTTCTTTGATGCCGACAGCATCTTTATTCCTGGAAGACACAAGGTACACTGGACCGACAGATTTTTCCCATGGTCTTCTTGGTCTTGTTTAAACTGGAAATGGTGTCGATAACGCCACGAACTGAAAGCTGACTTTTGTTGTCGCTGTCAATGTTTCTCTGAGTGTGGGCGCGCTGTTTTTTTTTTAAACGCATTTTTTTAACGCTTTTTTTTGGTTCTGTGCAGCGGCGGTAGTTTTCGTGAGCTGTGTGATGATAATCATGTAGGCGTGAGAATTTCACGCTGTAGCTTTAGTAATGAATATCAGCTCATTAATGTTTGTAAGGAAAACCTTCCACCAAGAATTCCAATAAGTACTCCAAAATGTATTCACTTTTTATTAAAGTAACTGTATTCAGATTACTAGTTTTTCAAATATAACGCGAGCTGAATACAGTTACTTGATTTTTGTATTCTGATTACGTAACGCCGTTACATGTATTCCGTTACAACCCAACCCTGGTTATGGAGTGTCATCTTTTGGTGCTACAATCCAGGCGGAATACTGCTTGGAGAGCGTCTTGACCGGCCCCGATCTCTTCATACACCACACATACAGTGCCTATAGAAAGTCATCATACCCTTTTGAAATAGTAACTTTTGTCTTGCAGCCTGAAATGAAAGTACATAAAATCCATCTTTTTCCAGGTTAATTTACACATTTTGCCTTACAACATTCAAGTGGGGGGGGGGGGAATAACAGGGTTGGAAAAGTGATCAGTCCCCTTAGAATAACCATTATAAACTTGCTCAGGTATAACCAATCACCTTCCAGATCACACACCAAGCTAATTGGCCTCCACCTGACATAAATTGTAGTGGTTTTGATTACTTCACAATAAAATCAGCTGTTCCTTGAGGATTCCACTCCTAGTAGTGCATGGTAACGCAAAGAATTCACCATGCCTCGAAAGGTGCTTTCAAAAGGACTCCGGGATGAAGTTGTGGATAGGCACAAGTTAGGAGAAGGATATAAAAAGATTTCAAAGGCTTTAACTATCCCTCTGAGTACCGTTCAGAGTATTATTAAGAAGTGGAAGGCATGTAGCACCACCCACACCCTGCCAAGATCGGGCCGTCCCTCCAAACTGGATGACCGAGCCAGGAAAAGATTGATCGGGAAGCTACCAAGAGGCCAGTGACAACCTTGAAGGAGTTACAAGTCTTAATGGCAGAGATTGGGCGATCTGTGCATGTGGCAATAATCTCACAAGCTTTACACACCCCTGTATGGCAGGGTGGCAAGAAAGAAGCCTTTTCTGAAAAAGTATCACATTGAGTCTCGTTTACATTATGCGAAGAAACACATGGAAGATTCTGATGCCATGTGGCAAAAGGTTATATGGTCAGATGAGACCAAGATTGAACTTTTTGGACTGAACTCCAAGTGCTATGTTTGGTCCAAGTGCACCATACCTACAGTGAAGCGTGGTGGTGGCAGCATTATGTTGTGGGGGTGTTTCTCTTCAGCGGGGACTGGGCAATTGGTCAGGATTGAAGGGAAAATGGATGCTGCCAAGTACACCCAAATTCTTGAGGAAAACCTGCGGCCCTCAGATGGAGCTAAAGATGGGCAGGTGGTTCACCTTCCAGCATGACAACGACCCAAAACACACCGCCAAAAAAAACAACGCAGTGGCTAAAGGACAGGAAGGTGAATGTCCTTGAGTGGCCTAGTCAAGAGCCCTGACCTAAATCCGATAGAACATCTGTGGATGGACTTGAAGAGTGCAGTCCATCGCCGCTCACCACGGAATTAGACTGAACTGGAACAAATTTTGCCCTTATTTTTTATTTTTTTCACTTGAATGTTGTAAGGCAAAATGTGTAAATAAAGCTGGAAAAAGATGGATTTTATGTACTTTCATTTCAGGCTGTAAGACAAAAAAAATGCCTATTTCAAAAGGGTATGATGACTTTCTATAGGCACTGTATATCATCCACTCTGCAGTCGAGGGTGTTCTTTACTTTGCCAGAATGGAAATAATTGTAGGCATCCAAACTATGATAGGCTCGGAATGCCTCCCATGTATAAACACACTAGACTTAGAGTAAATAAGTTACTCAAAGATGTGTAGCATTAGCAGAGTTATCTCCGATAGGTTTGTCAAATTCTGAAAAAATACACTGGATCTCAAGGATATATTGAATGGGTCTGGTACGAGAACCAATGTTTAGTTCCCCCAAGTATCTTTGTTTCTCCTCATTTGGCAGTCCACGAAAATATTGACTACCTGATCCCCAGGAAGAACTAGGCACGGATAAGATTGTACTCCCCTGCTCAACACAGTAACTCGTTTTACACTGTAAATTCTAGAGGTGTGACTGCTGTACCCTGTAATTCACTCCCCTCACCAGAAGAGGCGCTCCAACCGCCAAGTGAAGAGGAAGAAGTACACCGAGGACCTGGATATCAAGATTACAGACGACGAGGATGAGCAGGAAGAGGAAGTGGATGTCACCACGACGACGGTGGGGACTATTGTGGGTCATGAGCAGTCAATGGGGGAGCAGCTGCAGCAGGAGCTGTCTGGACTGGATGGGGACGGGCTTCCCAGCATGCAGTTCTTTGTGGTGAGTGTAGGTGGGGGAATGGGGACTGCTGGGATACAACTGGAAGGAGAGGGGCCATCAGTTGTGGAGAACGATGCTCTGTATTTGAGGGAGGCAGGATCCTTTCAGTGTGTGTTTAGCCCTGTTGTGGTTGTATGTGTTTCTCAAACAGGAGAATCCCAGTGAGGAAGATGCTGCTATTGTGGACAAAGTGCTGTCCATAAGAATTACCAAGAAAGAGGTGAGTGTATGTGTGCAACCGTATATGTGTGTTCACGTGCGCATGTGTGAATGTCTGTACGGTTATCTGTGCAATTGTGTGTAAATTGTTAACAATACTGTTCATATGGTGATACGCTCATGTCAGCTATATAAAATGCTGGTAGTGTTGGCATTCATTTGTTTCCCATCTTGGTGACTCATTCTCTCTCTTGGCAGATCTCTCCTGGACAGTATATGAATGTGGAGGAGTTCTTCGTCAAATACAAGAACTAGTATGTGCTTCTGTGTGTGTAACTGTTCTACAAAATACTGTGTGTGAGAGCGTGTGTAATCCCTCTCTTGCTTGCTCTCTCAGCTCGTATATGCACTGTGAGTGGGCCAGTTTGGAGCAGTTGGAGAGAGATAAAAGGATCCACCAGAAGTTGAAGCGGTTTAAGACTAAGAAAGCCCAGATGAGACACATCTTTCAGGAGGTACCAGGCCGCCATCCACTTTGTCATATAGTTCATCTTTACTGACGTAGCATTTTATACATTTTATATATGCGAGTATTGAGACTTGAAATATATTGTTCATGTGTGTTGCAGGTTTTAGAGATGTGTATTATTATACCTAACACATACAGTAGGTGTTCGTTTCAGGTTGGTCCTGCCCAGCAAATGTTGACAGAGCATTAAATTGTGCCCCCTATGTCCGTTCTTAAAAAAGTTGTTTTTTTGCTGTACGGTTAAGTCACAGCAGTGGGAAAAGGGTGACAGGATGGGAACAAGTGACAATATTAATAATAATAATAATGATTTGCCTCTCTCTCTGACACTGATACTCTTTGTCAGGATGAGGAGCCCTTTAACCCAGACTATGTGGAGGTTGACCGCATCCTGGATGAGTCTCACAGTGTGGACAAAGACAATGGAGAGGTGAGAGGAAGCGGTGCCTTTCTGCAGTGCGCTCACTAGCCTGTATTGTACTTCCTGCAGTGCCCTTGCTAGCCTGTACTGTACTTCTGTAGTGCTCTCACTAGCCTGTAGTGTACCTCCTGGTGAAATGTGCGTGAGTGGGAGTGACGTGGTGCTCTCTCCAGCCGTTAGTGTATTTTCTGATGAATTTGTGTGTGGCCGAGTGCATGTGCGAGAGTGAGTGAATTTGTGTGTGTGTGTTCTAAGTGTGTGTGTGTGTGTGTAAAGTGGTGCTCTCTCCAGCCGGTAGTGTACTTCCTGGTGAAGTGGTGCTCTCTGCCATATGAAGACGCCACCTGGGAGCTTCGCGAAGACGTGGACGATGGGAAGGTGGAGGAGTTCCGGAAGCTTGAGGATCGGCAGCCGCGTCTAAAGAGGACGGTATGTGTGTAGTCTGTGCTGTATGGCTATGGTGTGCATCAGTAGAACATGGCTCAGTCATGCCTGAAACCCCCCCCACATGTTCTTGCCCCAAAAGGCCCGCCCTCCTGCAAGTGCCTGGAAGAAGCTGGAGGAATCCCGCGAGTACAAGAATGGAAACACGCTACGAGAGTACCAGCTGGAGGGTGTTAACTGGCTCCTCTTCAATTGGTACAACAGGTACTGACTCCTCACTCTACTCATTCACCAACAGTACTCACTCCTCTACATTAGATTCACCAACGGTGACTGGCTGGCTTGTTGACTGACAGGATTATTGGTTGTCTGGTTGACTTACTGGCTGATTGGCTGACTGGCTGGCTGATTACTTGACTGACCGACTGATTGAGCGACTGGCTGGCTGATCGACTGGTTGATTGACTGACTGGCTGGTATGCCTGTTGGTTGACTGATTGTATGGCTGGATGACTGACTGCGTAGTTGCCTGACTGGTTCTTGTCTGTTGTCCTGCAGGCAGAACTGTATCCTGGCAGATGAGATGGGTTTGGGGAAGACGATACAGTCCATCTCCCTGCTGTCGGAGGTGTTGGCAGCAGGGGTGCAGGGCCCCTTCCTGGTCATTGCCCCACTTTCCACCATTACTAACTGGGAGCGGGAGTTTGCAGGCTGGACAGACATGAATGCCATCGTGTACCACGGCAGCCTGGCCAGCCGCCAAATGATCCAGCAGTACGAGATGTACTGCAAGGATGACAAGGTGGGGAGGGTCTAGGCAGTGGGAGCGCACTACAGCTATGTTTGTTTTGGATCTCTCACCGACTCCTTGTGCGTTGCACCCATTTTTCTCATATTTTCCTTCTCCACGTTATTGATGGAGAACCTGTGGACACTTATCCCCCTTCCCTTACCTACCACATTAGAGCAGCCACCCACCACACATTTATACACCATGTTAATAGTATTTTCCACAGGTCCTCTCTTTCCACAACAGCCACCCACTATCTTTTGTTGGCTCCCATTGGCTTTCCCCTCAGCGAATGCCTGACTGTCATGGAATGTTTGCAAAAATAGAACCCAATTTTAGAAACTGTTTAAAAACAGAATGATTTTTGGTGGATTTGTCATATTTCACGAAAGTTATTGCCACTTGTTTGCCGTTTCTGCCCTTTATACCCTCAAATCCATTTTCTACTAAAAGCACGATATTCTTAAACTCCCTCTTGTACCTACCATGGAACTGTAGGTTGTTCTAATGGTCTAATGTCTCCTCTTGGTGGTGATAACTCATGTTTGCTCCTTGCGAAAAGCTTTCTTTATGCACTTTTGTAAGTTGCTCTGCAGTGTTTGCTAAATGCCTAAATGTGATTGTTCCCCTCAGGGCCATCTGATTCCGGGGGCGTATAAGTTTGAGGCTCTAATCACCACATTTGAGATGGTTCTGTCAGACTGCCCAGAGCTGCGGGAGATCTCCTGGCGATGCGTGGTGATTGACGAAGCTCACCGCCTCAAAAATCGAAACTGCAAACTGCTGGACAGCCTCAAGATGCTGGACCTGGTAATTAGCCAATCACATCCCTCCTGAGGATCAGCAGAGCCAATCACATCCCTCTTGGAGTTTAGTAGAGCCAATCACAGCCCTCCTGGTTATTAACAGAGCCAGTCGTTGCTTCTTATGTAAGGACCCTGGCCTTTAAAGACTGTTTTAAAATTATTCGGTATATATTATATGAGAACTGGGAGACACCTCATGATTGGTAAGTTTCTGTAGTAGTATTATTATTATAGTTCTCTCTCTCTCGCTCTCTCGCTCTCTCTCTCTCGCTCTCTTGCCCCCTCTCCCTCTCTCCTTCAGGAACACAAGGTTCTCCTGACGGGCACTCCCCTGCAGAACACGGTGGAAGAGCTATTCAGCCTGCTGCACTTCCTGGAGCCTGCCCAGTTCCCTTCTGAGACCGAATTCCTGCGAGAGTTTGGTGACCTCAAGACTGAGGAGCAGGTATACACACGCGCACACACACACGCTCACACACACACTCGCATGCAAACACAATCTCACAAACACACCCGTACACACATGCACACACTCATACACACACACACTCACGCACTGTCACTCACATACTCATGCACACACGTTCTCACTCACACACAGACGCACATAGGATGCACACTCACGTTCACATTCACATGCACATGCATGCACACTGGTAGTGTAAAAGAAAAAAAAAAAAAAAAAAAAAAAAAAAAGAACATATTTCCTTTGTTGGGCTTGAGTAGTGCACGTTGTAGGGTAGAGACGTTGCCCGTCGTACAAAAAACGCTCTCTGATGGGGCACTTGCTGCGTTTTTCTTGGAAGACAAGCTGTCAGCACTAATGTTAGCCTTAGCCTTCATGTCACTCTTAATTTTCCGGAATCTTAACATGCAGAAAGCCAAGTCACGTGGAACACTGGTCCAACTTTTCTCCAACGACGCAAGCAGTAGTGGTGCTGTTAATCATTTTGAGTTGACAGATGCCATTTATAATCCCAGTTTAATTTAATGTAGCCAGAAAAGTTTTTTTACATTCTTTTTTATTTGTTTCAGATTTTTTTCCTGTTTTTCTCCCAGTTTAGTGGCCAATTATACCCTCTATTTAGATTTGCTCTCCCCACACGAGTTCGCCACTCTAAGTTAATGCTCAAGCTAATGCTCCGAAGGCAGCAAACTCCGCTTCCTTTGAGACAGAATTTGCCCACCCACGTTCTGGAGACACCCTTACAGCGAACTTGAGCCGGCTCACCCTCCCCCTGGGGTGGAAAGCCAAACACTGCCCCCAATCGGGGCTAACGGCCAGGACCAGTCTGGCAGAGACGGGTTTCTATAGCCAGAAATGTTTTGACGGTTTTGAGGAGCATACCGTGAATTTTTCAATACTGTGGTATATTGGTATATACGGTAACGGTATATCGCCCAAGCCTTAGGTAGAACAATAACTGTTCTGTCTGAGACTGACGTGTGTCAGGTGCAGAAGTTGTAGTCAATTCTGAAGCTGTGCTTTAATGTCTCTCCTTCTCTGTCTCATTCTCTCAGGTGCAGAAGCTCCAGGCCATCCTGAAACCCATGATG
This sequence comes from Aldrovandia affinis, assembly GCA_029706075.1. Classification (NCBI taxonomy): domain Eukaryota; kingdom Metazoa; phylum Chordata; class Actinopteri; order Notacanthiformes; family Halosauridae; genus Aldrovandia; species Aldrovandia affinis. The sequence goes on along the minus strand of JAINUG010000523.1, from coordinate 60,090 downwards.
CTGAGGAGGCTGAAGGAGGACGTGGAGAAGAACCTGGCGCCCAAACAAGAGACTATCATCGAGGTATGTGTGTGTGTGTGTGTGTGTGTGCGTGCGTGCGTGCGTGCGTGCGTGCGTGCGTGCGTGCGTGCGTGCGTGCGTGCGTGCGTGCGTGCGTGCGTGCGTGCGTGCGTGCGTGCGTGCGTGCGTGCGTGCGCGTGCGTGCGTGCGTGCGTGCGTGCGTGCGTGCGTGCGTGCGTGCGTGCGTGCGTGCGTGCGTGATGGCTGAATGCTGGGGTATGTTCCCAGGTGGAGCTCACAGATGTGCAGAAGAAGTACTACCGTGCCATCCTGGAGCGCAACTTCAGCTTTCTGAGCATGGGAGCCACTCACAACAGCAATGTGCCCAACCTACTCAACACCATGATGGAGCTACGCAAGTGCTGCAACCACCCCTACCTCATCACAGGTACTGAGCACTAAGGTGTGAGAGAGAGAGAGAGAGAGAGAGAGAGAGAGAGAGAGAGAGAGAGAGAGAGAGAGAGAGAGAGAGAGAGAGAGAGAGAGAGAGAGAGAGAGAGAGAGAGAGAGAGAGAGAGAGAGAGAGAGAGAGAGAGAGAGAGAGAGAGAGAGAGAGAGAGAGAGAGAGAGAGAGAGAGAGAGAGAGAGAGAGAGAGAGAGAGAGAGAGAGAGAGAGAGAGAGAGAGAGAGAGAGAGAGAGAGAGAGAGAGAGAGAGAGAGAGAGAGAGAGAGAGAGAGAGAGAGAGAGAGAGAGAGAGAGAGAGAGAGAGAGAGAGAGAGAGAATGAATGAATGTGTGCGTGTCTCCCAGGGGCAGAGGAGAAGATCGTGGCTGAGTTGAGGGAGGTGTACGACCCGCTGGCCCCAGACTTCCACCTGCAGGCACTGGTGCGCTCTGCCGGGAAGCTGGTGCTGCTGGACAAGCTGCTGCCGCGGCTTAAGGCTGCGGGTCACAAAGTGCTGATCTTCTCCCAGATGGTGCGCTGCCTCGACATCCTGGAGGACTACCTCATTCATAAGAGGTACGGAGGCGGGGAGGGAGGGCTGTATTGGAGAGAGCAGACCTGCCTGCTTTTTGCGTACCAGTGCATGCATTTCGAGGTCAAATTACACGGACATTGTCGCAGATATTACGCACGTCTAGTTGAATATATATATATTTTTTTTGTTGTTGCTTTAACTACGATGTAATACGCATCCAAACTTTTATGCAAATTCGATGACGACAGAAAGAGAGAATCCACCAACGGGTAGCTTGATGTCTGAAAACAATGGGAGTCTATGTACCTGCCAGTAGCGTGAAACTGCATGCCAAAATGACTTCCCAGTGACTTCTAAACAAGTCGCTCAGCGACAAGGTTCATTTGGAAGTCGAACATAGAATATTGGATGATACTTTAATAGTAGCTTGAGAAAGGTATGCTGAAATTAGACTGTTGTACTTTCAACAATTTAGGTCACGCTGCCACAACTCTTCTTGTGACCTTTTTGAAACGATGTGCTTCTATCTGCAAAAATAGTTATCTATACAACTGAGATGTAAATACAACTAGTTCAACTTCCAAATGAACCACACCTGCTGAGTGACTGTTAGAAGTTACTGGGATGTCATCTTGGAATGCAATTTGGAGCACGCTACTGGCAGGTACATAAACTCACTTGTTTTCCCATTGGCTGACATCAGTGCTGTCTGCTGGTGAATTCGCAGTATGCATCTTTGGATGCGTAGTACATCGTGTTGAAAGCAAAGATGATTATACTTCCACCAAATTTGGATGAACGACCAATTTCCATACGCAAAAATACAAAGGCAAGTTTGATATGGATACCGGTGATTGGGGAAACGGCTGTGAAAGAAGCCTCAGACCGAAAGAGCACATTGAGCCGACATGATGTAATTCATATACTTTTCAGTTGTTACTACACCCACATCTAATAAGGTGCAGTAAACCAAATGAAAATGATGACATTTAACTTCAAATATTAGAGCACTGGACCAACATCCACAGCTGCCCCTGCCACTGTCCTGTGCCCCTGCTGCAAATAGCTTGTTTTATTTTTTCGTCTTACAACATTTTTTAACACTGTAGATCAGGTTGCTTATTTTACAACTCAACAATTCCCACCTCTTCAAAGAAAAAATATTTTATATGTTCTTGGTGCAATTCATTGCAGCATTGTCTAATACGCTACACCTCTGACACGTGATAAGTGTCAACGGACATAAATGTTGCGCCGTCATTCTTCTCATGCCCCTGATTAAGTGTTAATGAAATGGTTAACTGAGATGATTGTCTCAATTAATTGAATGATTGTTTGACGCACATCTCGAAATGGAGACTCCATCGACCTTGGTGGTGGAGGACTGAAATGCATGTGAGTTTTTACCCAGGGCCCTAACTGTAAGACACCCATATCTTCATCACTGACATAGAAGGGTGATTTTTATCTTGTTTTAAAGCTTACGAATGAGGTTATCAGACTATTTGATAATTTCAGTGTACTTAAAAAAAAAAAATAGAATTTTTTTAAATTAGAAAAATGAGGAAATGTTTTGACCTCTGACCTCAATTATGTCAAAACATGTAAACTGCGATTTCTTTCATTTTCACATATGTTGTAGCTTGGACCCTTGTTTACATCTCCTTAAGTCTTTATGTTGTGCCTTCTATTGGTTGAGGGACAACCTACTTCGACACATTTAATATACAAATGTAAAAACGTGGGTGCTTTGTGTCCTCGGCAGGTATCTGTACGAGCGCATCGACGGACGCGTGCGGGGTAACCTTCGGCAGGCCGCCATCGACCGCTTCAGCAAACCCGACTCGGACCGCTTCGTCTTCCTGCTGTGCACCCGAGCGGGCGGCCTCGGCATCAACCTGACCGCCGCCGACACCTGCGTCATCTTCGACTCTGACTGGAACCCCCAGAACGACCTGCAGGTAAGGGCATGTCTCTTACACTACAGAGACCTTAGCAAATATCCAGGTAATCAGGTAACTAACAGCTGTCTAACCTGCAACACCTTGTGGTTTCTAGAAATAGAAATTAGATACTTTATCTGTACCTCCTTTGAAGTTTTTTTAAAATGTCAATGAAATAAAAATGGAAAAGCTGCTGATAATATTTTTTTAAACAGTAGTTTATGCACAAGTTCGCCAGCTGCCACTTTACACTCTGCAGTCCAGCAGCTGAGCTGCACAGCCAGAGGACTGCAAACTTTTCTTTTCAACAAAAGAAAGGTAATACATTTCATTCCAGGTGTCACAAGCTGAATGGCTGTGCTGACCTCTGCCTGCCCCCCTCTGTTGTGCTGCCCATTCCATGGGGGATGGACTGAGATGTGATTTGATTTGATATTGTTTTCCCCCTCTCTTCCTCACCACCATTTTGTCTCCCTCTCTCCCTCCCTCCCTGACAGGCCCAAGCGCGGTGTCACCGTATCGGCCAGTCGAAGGCGGTGAAGGTTTACCGGCTGATCACCAGGAACTCTTATGAGCGGGAGATGCTGGACAAAGCCAGCCTGAAGCTGGGCCTGGACCGTGCCGTGCTCCAGAGTATGAGCGGCAACAAGGACAGCAGCGTCAACGGGGTGAGCCTTTGCACATACTCCCCAAGTCTGCACACGCTCGCTCCCTAGCTCTCTGCACACTCTCGCTCCCTAGCTCTCTGCACACGCTCGCTCCCTAGCTCTCTGCACACGCTCGCTCCCTAGCTCTCTGCACACGCTCGCTCCCTAGCTCTCTGCACACGCTCGCTCCCTAGCTCTCTGCACACGCTCGCTCCCTAGCTCTCTGCACACGCTCGCTCCCTAGCTCTCTGCACACGCTCGCTCCCTAGCTCTCTGCACACGCTCGCTCCCTAGCTCTCTGCACATGTTGACCCTCTGCTCTCTCAGATCCAGCAGTTCTCTAAGAAGGAGATTGAGGACCTTCTGCGTAAGGGTGCTTATGCAGCCATCATGGATGAGGGCGACGAGGGCAGCCGCTTCTGTGAGGAGGACATCGACCAGATCCTGCAGCGCCGAGCTACCACCATTACCATTGAGAGCGAGGGAAAGGGCTCCACCTTCTCTAAGGTGTGTGTGTGTGCGTGTGCGTGTGCGTGTGCGTGTGCGTGTGTGTGTGTAACATGTGCAACGCCGCTCTACAGGCCAGCTTCGTAGCATCTGAGAACAGGACGGACATTGCACTGGATGACCCAGAGTTCTGGCAGAAATGGGCCAAGAAAGCCGACATCGACTTCGACACCATCAACAGGAAGGTACTGTTGTTTCTCTATATTAACCCCTACCCATTTTTATATTTGCCCCACTCTTTTCATATTACCCCCACCCCCCCCATTTTATATTGTCTCCCAATGATATGGACGCGCTCTGTTTGTGTGACCCCTCTGCCTGGTAGAACACGCTGGTGATTGACACGCCGCGCATAAGGAAGCAGACGCGCCAGTTCTCCACGCTGCGCGGCGAGGGCGGGGCCGAGCTATCGGACCTGGACAGCGACGACGAGTACCCACCCCACAACTCCAGGCACGCACGCTCGTCCCGCCGCTCAGAACGCCACTGTGGTGGGGGCTATGGCCGGACAGACTGCTTCCGCGTGGAGAAACACCTGCTGGTCTACGGGTGAGCCCCGCAACCGATCAGCAGTCAACCCTGCACCTTGCTGCAATCATCAATACTCGCTGGACTGGCAGTGTAGCGTAATGGTTAGGGAGCTGGACTTGTAACTCCAAGGTTGCAGGTTCAATTCCCAGGTGGGGCACTGCTGTTGTACCCTTGAGCAAGGTACTTGATTGCTTCAGTAAAAAATATCCAGCTGCATAAATGGATTGTATGTAAAGAAATGTAAAACTGTAAGTCGCTCTGGATAAGAGCGTCTGCCAAATGCCTACAAATGTCAATGTAAAATGTATATGCTGGAAACGTGCAACAGCATGGTTTTACACGGGCTTGTTTCCACTCCAAATGCTAGAGCGGCGTGGTTTTCCCTCCACTAAATGTTGGAAATGGGCAAGGGCATGGTTTTATTTGCGCTCTCCCTGTTTCGGCAGCACGGCCTTGCATGAAATGTATGCTGCACGCGGATTTCCTATGAGGCCATTCTGATTTCCTCTGACGCTGTGCTGTCCCTCCTCTGTAGGTGGGGGCGATGGCGGGACATCCTGTCCCACGCTCGCTGTAAGCGGCGGCTGGGAGAGCGGGACGTGGAGACCATATGCCGGGTGATCCTGGTCTTCTGCCTCCTGCACTACCGCGGCGACGAGAACATCAAGAGCTTCATCTGGGAGCTGATCACCCCGCCCGAGAACGGCCGGGCCCCGCACACGCTCCTCAACCACTCTGGTACGCCCCTCCGCCTGTCTCAAGCTCAACCACTATGCTGTCATGAAAAACAAGTTAAATAAGTTAACATAGTTAAACAATATCCATGTAGAGTGCAAGCCTATGCTATTTATTACACTCCCTGTCAATGTTGCACTTGCAGAAGTACCACCCTTTACATTACTACTTGTCCGTCGTTGGGATGGGATGGTAAAAAAACAAGGTCCTGACTCTCTGTGGTCGTAAAAGATCCCATGGCGCTTTTCAAAAAAGAGTAGGGTGTTAACCTGGCGTCCTGGCGAAATTCCCAACCAAAACAATATATATACATGGAATTAATTCATTCCCTCCCTCCTCGCCTCTCCACTCTCCACTCCACTATCTGATGTGTAGTGAGTTTGTACTGGCGCACTATGGCTGCCCTTGCGTTCATCAAGGTGGGTGCTGCACATTGGTGGTGGTTGAGGTGAGTTGCCCCGATCATTGTAAGTGCTTTGAGTTCCCTGAAAGAAAAGCGCTATATACATCCAATGATCATTCATTCATTTAGTGGTATTTGCAGCAGAATTTATCATCTACAGGCTCACACTTTGCTTTTATAGCTCTGATCAAAGCTTGGAGTGTGGATGCTTAAGCAATGGATCTGCCCCTTGGAAAGAACACATCTCAAGCATGTCAGACCACACTCATAACCTAAAAATGTATACCATACTTAACATATTAAGTAGGCATACATCTATGGTAACTTTGATTTTCGATATGACTGTACCTGGCAAAGAAAAATGTTATCAGGGAAGTCAGGCACTTGGAGCTGTATGTCGGCCTGCTCAAAGGTCAACCACACAGTTCTGCCCCCCGAGGGTATGTACTAGGTATTAAGTCCACAGAAACCTGGATTCTAATAAATCCAGTTTCATTGGAGTACGTAGGCAAAATTTGGTGCTGTTGACGGGTCATTACCTGAATTCCACCTTGATGCAGAAACTAGAGACAATTGAATGGATTTATTGGGGACAATAATCCAAACTAGATTAAATTAGAGCATGAATTAAAATAAATCTATCGCAATTTTTATCATCTTTTTTCAATTCAGTCCATTAAATTTTTTTTTTAAACACATTTTTATAACACTGACTATGTGAAAGTAGGTATGTAAATGCATAGAGGGACAAGAATAACTGTAAAACTGTTTCTTGGTTACACTACAGAGGCCACCTGGTGCACTGTTCATTTTGTAATAAGATGAAAAATTTCGGCCAGCTGTAAAGCACATCCACATAAAGAATAACCATATCTGCTGACAGAAAATATTACTTAAGAATGCAACAAATTGTGACATAGTACACAAAGTACAATGGGGAAAACGGGGAACTTATTTTATGGGGACGGGGAGACTTTTTTTTGTGTGTCCCCCCTCACAACGCTGGTACGTCCCTCTGTTGGTCTCTCACACGCTCCTCAACCACCCCGGTATACCCTCTGTCTGTCAGTCTGACAGTCAGTCACATACTCCTCAACCACACCAATGCACCCATCTATCTATCTGTCTGTCTCAAGTGCTTCTCAACCACTCCAGTACACCCGTCCGTCTGTCTTGTGTGCTTCAAATTGTGAACCTCTCTCCTCTTTACCCCTCCCTCTCTCAGGTCTGTCTATCCCCGTTCCTCGTGGGCGGAAGGGGAAGAGGGTGAAAGCGCAGAGCTCGTTTGACGTGCAGAAGGTGGAGTGGATCCGCAAATACAACCCTGACGCCTTGCTGCTGGACGACGGCTACCGCAAACACCTCAAACACCAGTGTAACAAGTACGCACTGCGCACACACAAGCCCCTCAAACACCAGTGTAACAAGTATGCACTGCGCACACGCAAACCCCTCAAACACCAGTGTAACAAGTACGCACTGCGCACACACAAGCCCCTCAAACACCAGTGTAACAAGTACGCACTGCGCACACACAAGCCCCTCAAACACCAGTGTAACAAGTACGCACTGCGCTCACGCAAACACCTCAAACACCAGTGTAACAAGTATGCACTGCGCACACACAAGCCCCTCAAACACCAGTGTAACAAGTCGCACTGCGCACACACGCAAACCCCTCAAACACCAGTGTAACAAGTACGCACTGCGCACACACAAGCCCCTCAAACACCAGTGTAACAAGTACGCACTGCGCACACGCAAACCCCTCAAACACCAGTGTAACAAGTACGCACTGCGCACAGACAAGCCCCTCAAACACCAGTGTAACAAGTACGCACTGCGCACACACAAGCCCCTCAAACACCAGTGTAACAAGTACGCACTGCGCACACTCAAACGTGTGTGTGTGATTTTAAGCGTGAGTGATGATTCTCTTCTCTCCTCTTCCTCAGGGTTCTATTGCGAGTGCGCATGCTGTACTACCTGAGACAGGAAGTGATCGGAGATCACGCCGACAGAGTGCTGCGTGGAGTTGATGCCAGGTAACAAGCACACACAAGTGCACCTACTCACGCATGTCTAGGTAGTATGATGCAAATCACCTTTGCATGGGTCCAGTTAGTTATGATGAGAAAGTTTCTTCAAACAGAGATGAGAAATGTGTAAAAACATTCAGTCGTCCTTTAGCTGGCTCACTTACCCTGCCTACGAGACAAACCACTCGACGGCCAGGAACTGCTCTGGACACGACCACTCCAATCCGTGTTTTGTTTCCTTTCTTCTCTTCTTTTTGTTTTTTTACGTCACGTTACCTCGTTTTAATTTTGACCCTTTTCACATTTTTTGTCGTCGGTACAATAGCTAACACCTCAGGACTTCTGTGGCACAATGACAAGCTGGCAAGCTAGCTAGTTACAGGGGTTAAAGCCAGAAAAACTTAATTGAAACTGAAAGTCATCGGTCTTGGGCCAGGAATTCAGCTATTGATCAGTGTACATGGCCACCACTCCCCAATCATGTATTATTGCAATTTTAGTCATTCCAGTAATTTTCTGTATTAGCAACTTCATAATAAATGTAATATTGGTTAAAATATGCTTTCACCATGAATTATTTTGGGTTGTGTGGTCAAAACTATTTTATAAGCTAATTATCACTGCTGCTGGGGTTGATACAAGAAAGCGGTTATTAGGAAGTGCAGGCTATGTGGACACATTGTCAATTTAAGAGAATGTAGTACTGTGAAATGGCAATATTGATCTGAAAATTCATACCGTAACGTTAATGTTATATTTATTGAGCAGATCGCTGGTAATGCAAACATGTTTGATACACTGCATTAAAAGCTGAGAAAAACTATTGAACTAAGTCAATTTATATCATGTATCAACTAGCCAAAAAGTTACTGAAAGTTAGCCAGGTGCTTAACTATTAAGTTACAGCTAACAATGGCATTTTAGTGCGTCCGTAGCTAGCATACCCTGAACATCGCACACGGAGGGGGTGCTACGCGCCCAATTTTGCGCCCGATTCAATTGGATACTTATTATTTATTTTCCCAAGCCACGCGGAGCCGCAACATAAGGCTGAAAGAGCCGCATGCGGCTCCGGCCGCAGGTTGCCGACCCCTGATCTTGCCAAATTATCCATGTTGACCTGAGATGGAGCCAAGTTGTAAGCGGACTACACCTTTCCCACATCCGTTGCGTAACATATGACAGTTTTGCTACTGAGCTACATCTGAGTGGAGTGCAGTAGCATTAGCTAGATGCCAAGAGTGGCTAGCTGCCTATAGCTAAATGTATGAAAAGTCAGCTTAAAAGGATGGAAATTCGACTTAGTGATGGAAAAGTTTAAGCCCTGTCACTAGCTAAGCTAGCTTGATTTTGAAATTGTTCAGTTCCTCAGCAAGCTAAGTCAGTGAAATCTGCCAGCTAAACCACTGCCACTATTGCACTGGAGCTGGAGGACTGTTCTGCTGATGCAAGCAGATTGCAGGTCATCGCTGGTGTCTGGTGATGCTAGCTAGTGGTTGTCAGTCATGAAGATATCATCTCCATTTCAAAGTAAAAGTCTCTGTACCTGTACTAATTCTTGATTCTGACCTTTTTACATGAATGAATCAACAATATAAGGTAAAACCAAAGAAATTCTCACTACTACTCATTCAGTATCTTGTTAAAATGTCTGGATTTAGATCTATGGAATGATACTATCTCTATGTGTGAAACGGTTCCGTTTTGCGTGGCCGTAGGTCATACACTGTTAAACCACACGATCTCAGCCAATCAGGAGACCAAAATGGCAGTCGGGAATGCTAACGTGCAGAGCAAAATTCAAGCTGCATTGCTTCTCAGGAGGGATGGCTGGCTATTTAATTTACAGTAGGCTCCATAATCACTTTTCACCTGTTTCTTGATACCATCTTTTTAAAATCATGTCCATTTGCTGGTATACACTGTGTGCCCTGAACCTTCTCACAGTTGTCTACAGTTGCGTCTGGGTCCAGACCATGGTCTGCCTATTGAATATCCTTGCTCTATACGGATACACACACACACACACAAAGTACACGCAGGTATGAACATGCACACGCATGCACACTCCCACATCTGGATGTGTTGTGCGTCTCTGTAGGGATGTGGATATCTGGATGCCGGAGATGGAGCTGCAGGAGGTCCCCTCACGCTGGTGGGACACAGAGGCAGACCGCTCTCTGCTTGTTGGAGTCTTCAAACATGGTATGTATACGTGTGTGTGCCTGTATGTGCGCTTGTGCGTGTGTCTTGTGTGCACGCGTGCATTGGTGTGCATTTTGTGCCTGTTAAACTCTTGTCTCCTTCTCAGGATATGAGATGTACACCACGATGCGTGCCGACCCCTGCCTTTGTTTCTTGGAGAGAGTTGGTCGCCCAGATGACCAGGCCATCGATGCAGAGCAGCACTCGGCCGACACAGAGCTGGGAGATGGGTGAGAACTGAATTGAGCACTGCCCATCTGTAGTCTGGACAGCAATACTGGAACTGCTGGCCACGATGATGATGATGATGATGATGATGGTGGTGGTAGTGATTGTTTTTATTTTGTTTCAGGGGAGATTTTGACAAGTACTCGGAGGACCCAGAATTCAAACCAATGAGGAGACAGTGCAGAGACCCGTACGATGAGGTGAGTGAGATGGGATGCTCTGATTGGACGGCCTTGGTTCCATTAGTGGATGGAGCTGTCACGTGCTTGCAAGGACTACTATGTTCTGTAGTACTATGCTCTACGTTACAATATGCTCTGGTGTCTATACGCTATGCTACACTGCTCTGTAGTCTACTCAACACTGCTCCTATACTCTTTACTGTGTCCATTACTGACTTTCCCCTCTGGGCCCCTTCAGGGAGACTCCATGGCTCTTGATGAGGAGATCTGCGTGGTGGACAGGGCAGGGGATGAAGGGCTGTCCTCGGGCCAGTCGGGGGCCTGCGATTGGCCGACGGCCTCGTCACTCACGGCGCGCCTGCGCAGGCTGATCACAGCGTACCAGCGCAGCTACCGGCGGGAGCAGCTTAAGATGGAGGCGGCGGAGAAGGGCGACCGCCGGCGACGGAGGTGTGAGCAGGCCTCCAAACTGAAGGAGATCGCCCGGCAGGAGCGCCAGCAGAGGTGCTGAAACCACGCAACCGTAACCATGGTCACAGCACGTTAATCAGTAAACATGGTCACATTAATATATAACCACAGTCAGTCACAGTATGTTCAGCAATAGCCACACTCACAATCAATACAGCAGAGATGGCCATTCCTTCACCAATAACCACATTCTTTTGTAACCGTGGTCACATTCACCATTCACTGCAGTTACATTTACCAGTAACCTGTCACATTAATCAATCACCATTATATTCACGAGTAACCCCAGAGGCCTTTAAAAAGTGATATATTCTTATATCATAGTAATTATGTAACTGCAAGAAGCATTCTTTAAAAAAATTCAGTCCAATTTTTCATTTTTAGGGTTATATTAAGTTTTTATAAAGGTAGGAACATGTAGGCTTGGATCCCCTGAACCCAATGAGATGCAAACATTGTCTACACTATGCAGATGTTAGAAACTATTATTCTATTATGGTGAATATAATTATTGTTATATTCACCAGACACTTCTTTTTGAGGGTGACTGTCACCTGCAAAGGTCCTCCTCAGTAAAAGCAGTGAACATCCACTACTGACTTAAAATCCGCATTCAGAAATCAAACAAACATGAATGACCCTCAAGCACAATAGTTTAAATGTACTAAAAATACTTTATAGCAAACCCCTCTGTACTGTACAGTGAATGTCCTTTTTACAGTTTTGCTTTCTTTTTTTATTGTTGTCAGTGTTTTGTATTGTGACAGAAATGTAATTCAGTGTTTTTAGCAACGTTTATGTGTTCTCGGGATCCTGTAATGCTCAATGACCAAGAAGCAATAAACTGTTCCCAGATCAGTAACGATCTCCCTGTCTCAGGTGGACGCGGAGGGAGGAGTGTGATTTTTACCGGGTGGTGTCCACGTTTGGGGTGGAGCGTGTGAAGACCGAGGCCGGGGTGGGGCCACAGGGCGGGCCGGAGCTGGATTGGAGCAGGTTTCGGACCTTCGCCCGCCTGGACAAGAAAACGGACGAGAGCCTGAGCCGCTACTTCAGGAGCTTCATGGCCATGTGCAGGAGAGTGTGCCACCTGCGGCCCACACCGGGAGAGGGTACGAGATGCTACCTGTACCCTGCCCCCCTATACTCCACCCCACCTTTACCTCACCTCACCTACACCCCCCACCCCTTGCCTGCCATGTTAAAGAAACTACTGTAAAAAAATAATTTGTATTAATTTCCTCCCCTTCCCGAATTACTATAATTGGTATTTTTTATTTTATTTTAAAAAATAATGCTGTCTGGACTTTTAAACTCTGTCAGCAGTTTCTGCGTGGTGGTGGTACAGCAAGAATTTGAGTTTCCCTGTTGGTCTCACACTAGCCACCTTCCCCCCCCCAGACCTCTCACTGCTGTCGCAATCGCTGGCCCCCATCACGGAGGAGCGGGCGTCGCGCACACTGTACCGGATCGGGCTGCTGAGGAGGCTGCGCGAGCGCGTGCTGCCCCACCCCGCTCTGCAGGAGCGCCTCCTGCTGGCGCCGCCGGGCCCCGAGCTGCCCGCCTGGTGGCGCTCCCCGCAGCACGACTGCGAGCTCCTGCAGGGTGCCGCCCGCCACGGCGTCAGCCGCACCGAGCTCTCGGTCTTCCCCGACCCGGACTTCTCCTTCCGCCAGGCCCGCCTCGACTTCCTGCAGACCCAGGCCACGCCCACCTCCCGCAGCTCCACCCCCGCCCTGCCTCAGGGGGAGGGGCCCGGGGTGAAGGAGGAGGAGGAGGAGGGGGGAGAGCGGGAGATGGGGGTGGAGTCCCGCCTACTGGGGGAGAGCTCTGGGGTTGGGGGGGCGGAGTCTCTGGCCGCTAAGCCTCGTGGGCGGACGGGCTGGGGCTGGAAGAAGAGCAGGGGAAGAGGAGGGGGGCGCAGGGAGGGGGAAGGGGGTCACTCGGACTCCGAGTCCGATTCGGACTCTGACTCCTCTGGCTCTTCCCGCCGAACCGGCAGCTCTGACGAGAGTGGAGACAGCGATGCAGACGGTCGGAGGGCCAGGGGTGAGTGTGAGTTGAGGCGGGTGATGTGTGTATGTGCTGTTAATAAAGTATATTCCATTTGAACATGTTTATGTATGATGTTTGTATATTATGATGGTATATTCTGTTAGTATGGGATATTCTGTTGGTATATTATGTTGGTATATGCCATTAATACATGACTTTGGTGTGTGCTGTTGGTTCATCATGTTGGTATATTTCATTGCTATATGTGATATGTTTGTTGGCATGTGCCATTGGTATATGATGTTGGTATATGCTGTTTTGACTCTGTAGACCCTCTGAAGCTCTGTGATGTGGATGAGGAGAACAGCGTCCTTTCTCTGACCCCCTCCCAGGACGGCGCCCCGCCAGATTCTGCTAATGACCCACTGCGAGCCGATTGGCCCAAGGTTAGGAGCGTGGGGAGGAGGTGGGGTTTATCAGCCCAGCAAGATTTTTGTTTATATGACAGTGATACAGTGACACTGGGCAGATCTTTGTTCAAGTGTTCAGAGCAGGCTATATTTAAACGTTTGCTTCTTCTTCGTTTGGGTATATTCTTTTTCTGCTCCCCTAGGCTCGGGGCCGAGGGGCTATCCTTTTACCACCTCAAGGCTAGGGGGGGGTTCACCCGGACTATATTTCGGGGCACACCTCCAGCAGCCATGTCACCGTGTCGTCGTCCAAAGCCGACAGACCATGGATCCCATTGGGTGCCCGATAAATCGGGCAATCCAGGATGACATGGTCTGCGGTTTGTTCGTTTGCTAGTGAAGTGTGATGCGATATTGAAGTGTGCACATGAAGACCCTCGCGTTGCTGGACTTTTTAATCCTCTTGTTCTACATAAATTCTGAATATAGACTGATCGTCACTCCCCATTTCATCACTACAATTTTTTTTCTTTTTATTTATGCTATTTATACATTTATTATTTTTATTTTTTGTGCCGCCTTCGTGTCAAAATAAATATTTGAAAATCAGAGGAACATTTTCAGGGGGAGTGGCGCACAGGTGATATTCTAAGGGTATTTAAGCTTTTTCTAGATCAGCAGCAGCAGATTCCGACAGGATATTCAGACTAGATGGAGAGGTGCCCTGGTCAAGGGAGGGTGGGGTTAGTGACAGGAGGTGGACAGGCAGAGGGATGGATGGATGGATGGATGGATGGATGGATGGATGGATGGATGGATGGATGGATGGATGGATGGATGGATGGATGGATGGATGGATGGATGGATGGGGCTGATGTGTTGATGATGCCCCTCTCAGGACCGGGTGCTCATCAACCGCCTGGACAACATCTGCACGGTGGTGCTGACTGGCCGCTGGCCAACAGGGCGGCGCCATACCTCGGATCCCCAGCCCAACCAGCCCCCGGGGCAGCCAGCAGGCGATGAGGAGCCTGGCTACACCCGCCTGATCCGCAAGGACGGCAGCAGCCCCCCCTGTGGGGAGGGTGGGGATGCGCAGGACACCGAGTTCACCGTCAAATTGCTGAAGGCAATAAGCAATAATACATTTTATTTATAAAGTGCTTTTCATACTTTGTGTTCAAAGCACACAATGTATGAAAGCCCAGCTTAGAATAAGACAGAAGAAAATTGAATAATAAGTCATAAAATAGAATGTATGACAAATTTAAGGCAGTTAAAATAAGCAGGCCCGCCTACTATTATTTTAAGAGTTTGTGATACAAATGCAGGACTGCAGCAAATACAAAGAAAAGAGGCAGAGATCAACCAAATGGCACCTAGGGCCTGTGAGAACTGTTCTGGGGGGTGCAGACATCTGGCAAATGATATGTATCATAGCCAAACATAAAGTTCTGCATGTGGGAAATAATAGTGCAAGACAAAAGGTTCTTTTGTGGGAGGGAAATTATGGAAAAGACTAGTGAAATAGTTGATCCAGGTTTCTCAGGATCTATATTGTGCTATAGCAGAGGACAACAGGGTACTGGGATATATCAAAACATAAATCAAAGATGAGAACCACATGGTAGGAAAGGTATAAAATAAAGAGGAGGGCAACTAAATTGGTTCACCTATGAAATTTAAACATTCTGTTTCAAAGACCAAAGTTTGTTCTTCTGTAACTCACCTCTCTCTTTTCTCTCTCAGGAGGAGGGTCTGAAGCTGACCTTCTCTAAACAGGCCCTGCTGCCCAACGGCTCAGGCGGAGAGGGGAGTGGGCGAAGGAAACGCCGAGACCTAGAGGTACATACACAGCACACTATACACTGCACACACTATATACACCATACACCTATCCACTGCACACACCATACAACCTAAACACTATGTACAGTACTCCAAAATTATTCACACCCCTGATAATGAGAAAAGAGGGCTGTATAAAATAAACAACGGTAATGAGCTATATTGTGTCAAAATTTGAAAATTATATTTTTTATTACTAACTCAAACCTGCCTGGTAGACGATGCAAGTGCAATCATTACCCCCACGCACAGATGGTTTGGAGGGAAATTAAAATCCAAGGGCCACAGTTGGAGATCTAAAAAACTTGGTTGCATCTTGGGGACACAGTCTCAATTAAGTCACCTCTTTTTGAGAATTCGTTTTTCAGAATCAACACAATTAAGCATATGACGTTTGCTAAACTGCATTTTGGACCCCAAACTGGGTGTTATGGTCAGATGAGACAAAAATTGAACTGGTAGAGCATGGCACTGGCAATGCCAAGGTTGTGGGTTCCCCACAGCACTACATGTCTGTCGTTCGGATGGGATGGTAAAAACCGAGGTCCTGACTGGTCATAAAAGATCCCATGGCGCTTTTCGAAAAAGAGTAGGGTGTTAACCCGGTGTCCTGGCGAAATTCCCAACCAAAACAATATATATATATATATATATATATATATATATATATACACACACACATGGAATTCATTCATTCCCTCCCTCCTCGCCCCTTCACTGTGTACCTGATGTGTAGTGAGTTTGTACTGGCGCACTATGGCTGCCATTGTGTTCACCCAAGTGGGTGCTGCACATTGGTGGTTGAGGTGAGTTGCCCCTATGGTTGTAAGCGCTTTGAGTTCCCTGGAAAAGAAGCGCTGTAGAACTGACCAAAAAATTGCCATTTGTCTCCAGACTTGAACCTGATTTTAAACTTTTGGTTTGAATTGAAGAGGGAGGGCAGTCCACAAGTGCAGACTGAAACATTTTGTATTGAGGAATGGTCAAAAACCCTCTTCACGGGCCTCCCGGGTGGTCTAGTGGTTACAACGTTCGATGCTGGCCACTGCGACCAGGGTTCGATTCCACTGGCCGTGCCAGAGTCTGCCCTGGCCGGGAGTGCCACTAGGGGACGGCAATTGGCTGTCCGCTCCAACGAGGGGGGGGCGAAGCCGACATGAGTTTGCTGCGTACAGGAGTGGCTCTGGAGTACTGGAGTTAGTCGACAGCTTGGCGAGTGCCGGCTCGGAGGAGCCTTTGTCACTGCTGGTCTCAGGGCTACGGCAGCGAACTCACAATACGAGGGGGGGATTGACATGAAAAAGAGAGGGTGTAATTGGCTACTAAATTGACCCTTCGCTAAACCACGCCCCGAAACGCAGACTGGCCAATCACAGCGCAGTATTTGACAGACTCCGACAGTTTATGGCGGCGCTCCATTCACTTTGACGGAAAAGTTTGCGATTTTCTTCATTTTCGAGCTGGTTTTGTGGATTTTTAGCTAGTTATGGTTAAACGTTGTGCCTGGGGCACTTGTAACAGTGAGACTCGTTACCCGGAGAGGTTGGAAGGAGATGTATGTGTTTTTCCCTTTCCAAAACCTAAATCAAATCCTGAAAAGTGTTAGACAGCTAAGCTAACGTGGCTACGGTCTGGATATACAGCTCCGGGTTGCAACGTTGGTAAAGTTAGACTAAATGTTAGCTTTGTTATTCGTGATCCAGCCAGCTTGCTAACGTTAAGATGTTACAGTCAAGCTCTAGAAAACCAAGTGGGTAACGTTACCTTGATGTAATACTATTTTAGCACTTTGTCAATGGGAAGCCCAGTCCCGAGTACCCAAATCTTGTGGAGGACTGGGCTGACACACTGCTGATATTTTTTGCTTTACAGAGGTCCAGGGTATGGATAAGTCAGATGAGATGGGTGCAGAAACCTGTGGAGCTAACTAGAGTAATGTCGTTACAGCACACTATAGGCTACTAATGTTACGTTAGTTAGCTAATGCTAGCTAACTTACTACTGAATGTAACGTTACATAGGCCTACTGCTTTTGCTTTTTAATGATTGTAATAGTGAATAGAGACCTACCCAGCTTTACAGGAACAGTGTTGCTCCTTAATGTCGTTGTCCTCTGTCTTAATCGCCAGGTGATGCGGTGGTTCACTTTTACTCTGTGATCTGTAGGCTTTCGCTTCTATCTTAATTTTTTTTACGTCATTTTGTTGCTGAGTCAGTGTGATATCTTGAATATAACCTTCAAATGCATATTGTAGACCCTTCTGCTTCTATCTGAAATCGCTTTTTCTATTTTCCTAAAATTTGACAATATTTCTCCAGGGAGTGCAGTTCGCGACAGTGGGAGCGCCATGCTGGCTCCGAAAGCTTGACGGATTTAGCAATTAATTTAATTTTTTGTATTTTCACCAATCTCATAAAACACTCTAGAAAACAAATCTATAGTGTTACCCTTGTGAGAGGAGGGCACACAAAGCAATGAAAATGGGTGTGAATAAAAGGAACATCTTTTTGGGAGAATTATTAAATGTTATTTTATACAGCCTTCGCTCATCTTTATCATGGGTGTGTATGAATACTCTTGGAGGTTACTGCACTACACTCATTATCCTTGCACTACTTACACACCCAGTGTAAATGCTGTATACTATACACATGCATGCACACACACACACACACACACACACACACACTTTACACATACACGCACACATTGTATACAGACATGCACACAGTCTGTGCATTCTGGTGTGTGTGGACCCTGACAGTGTGTTGCCGCTGTCATACACTGACCGTGTGTGTTGTAGCTGTCGGATCCTGATGGGCTGGGTCCTGTGCAGGCTGGAGAGAGGGTCCCACGCCGCAGGGAGCCGCCTGATTGGCTGAAGGATGAGGGCGAGGGCGAGGCAGACATGTTGGAGGTGAGTGTGGGGCGTGTTACAGCACTGGCTCCTCATGGGGAGGTATTATAGCTGTATGTTGATTACTCTGCCCCTCCCTATTCTCTATCCCTCCCCCAGCTTCTGGCAAACAGCCGTGGTCAGAGGAAGAGGAGAAGGAGGAGGAAGGGGAAGGAGTTGACAGCGCTGACAGGCAGCGAGAGAGTCAAGATCATTGACTTGAGGACAGGGAGAAAGGTGAGAGGGTGTGAACGAGCAACCTAACATGTGACGTGATATTACTGCGTATGTGACCCCCGGTTTGGAGATGTTCTTGGTGTATTCTCAGTTTGGGGGTGTTCTGGGTGTATTCTCAGGCGGGAAGCATGTTGGGACCGGTGCTGCAGGATCTGAAAGACTGCCTGGAAGAGAACCCTGACTATGCTGTAGCACCAGAGTGGGCAGAAGCTGTTCGCAACTCTGTGAGTAACTACGGCTGTGTGTGGTGTGTGTATGTTTGCCATACCAGTCTCTCTGTGATTAACCATAACGCTGTGTATGTACCAGTCTCTGTGATTAACAGTTACAGTGTGTATATACCAATCTCTCTGAGCCACAGTAACAGTGTAATCCTCTCTGCTCTCTGCAGGGCTTCCTTCCAGGCAGCTTGTTCCACAGGCTCCTCCCTCCACACCACACTGGCTCTAAAAGAGGCCGCCCTTGCCCCCTGCCCCCTCAAGCCCAACTAGAGGACCCACTGCTGGGGGGTGGTGCAGGCGAGACCCTGGTCTCCGACGGGGCCTACATGATGGAAGATGAAGATCTGGACGACGCTGGTGGCATTGCTTCCTCCCACCACTTCCTGACGCCAGCCTTCGATGTCAAGATGGAGGGCGGGGCTCTGCAGATGGACGGGGGAGACAGCCTATCACAGGGTGGCTATGAAAGCTCTGACAGGGAGGCAGCCATCTTGGATGATGTTATAATGGCGCCCAAAAATTCAGACTCTTCGTCCAGCTCTGAAGATTGACCAAGTTTTCCTTACCTCCCCGATCAATCATGATCCTTCACTTTCCCCTTATTTTATTCCTCATTCTTTTTATTTTCATTAATGTTGTTATTATTATTATTATAAATGTTGATGAATTATGGATGGATTTGGTTTGGGCTCTTTCAAAAAAATGTCTGCTTGTTTTTTTGTTTTTGTTTTTTTACATCGCTATATAAAAAGAGCAGTTCATCCTTTCAGGTTTACACCCACCTCCTCCCCTCGCACTCCTTTTGTGTCCTCTGCCTCTGCTCTGCCCCTCCCTTCCCCGCTCCTTCCGAAGGCGGGCAGCCTGTATTAGAGGCATTTGGGACCAGTATTGCCTTGCAGGATGGCGTGACTGCTGTGAATATGTGAGCCAGATGCTACTGTGGGCTGGAGTGAATCCACCGTCAGGCAACAGAAATCAAGTCCTCTCATTGTGTGTGTGTCTATCTGATAGTGGAAGCTGTTACTTTCTGACCGGAGTAGGGGGGTTGTGGGGGGGGTAACCTTTGAGTGTAATATTGGGAGGAAGGGGGAGGGGTGGGGGGCGCATAGTTACTGATCAGGAATTAGAAAGATGGGTGTATTGTACAATGTAGAGTTGCTCACCTGCCTGCGAATGACGATGACAACGATGATGAGTTATTGTTTTATGAACTGACTCTTGTTTCTGTGATGATTATGAATAACAACATTCTACAGACTGAGAAGGCTCCAAACTCATTTTCTTGTGTGTGCGTGTGTGCATTTGCATGTGTGTTTGAGTATTTTTTATAAACTACACTTTTTGTTAGATAAATGTTTAGGCAATGAAAGCTGCTTTGTTTTTCTCTGAGGAGCTTAAGAATGGATTGATCCAATCCTGACCGTGTCCGTGCAGACTAGCTGACCCACAGGGAGAGGCGTAACTGGCCACCGCGTTGTTAATTTGCTCACTTCACTGCTACCCTCACTCAGGGAAATCCCCTGCGAGACCCAGATGTATCAATACCCTATTTTTTATTATCATTTTTATTTGTTTAAGAATTTGTTTCTGATTTTATCCAATTTTCTCCCAATTTGGTAGCCAATTACACCCGCTATTTTTAAGTCAATCCTCCCCCTTGTAATGTGAGTTCGCTGCCGTAGCCCTGTGACTGGTAGTGACGAAGGTGAAGTATCATCTCCTCCGAGATGGCACTTGCCAGGCCCTCAACTGTAACCCGGTACTCCAGAGCCACTCCTGTGCGCAATGAACATCCTGTCGGCTTCCCTCCCCCCTCCCTGGGGCAGACAGCCAATTGCCACCCCTGGTGGCACTCCTGGCCAGAGCCAGTGTCCACTCACCCTCGCTTTCATCCCTTCCAATTGAGTCTGCTCAGATGTAGACTTGGCAAGACTCACTTATTCAGATTTCCCATAATTCTTTGGAAACAATAGGGATACATATGCATCCATAGGACGATGGGGAAAATCCATTTATAAATGGGAGTGGATTTATACAATGAACCACGCCATTCTGCAGCTATCCATAATAGCAGTTGCATTTAAGAAGAATATTGTCCGTTTCGAATTTCTAATTACTGATAAATATATACACACACACACACACAAGGGGGTAGACAAAATAATGGAAACCCAATGAAAAAATACATTTTGAAGTTGCTAAATCTTAAAAAGTCTTCATGTTTCATATTGTTGACACTAATTACCAATGTGTTTCTTCTATAAAACTGATTTTAAAATCAACACTTTAATACGTGAGTTCCTAAAGCAACACGAGAACAGGTTTTGAAAGAAGTCAAATAGTTGGTGCCTCAATTGCAGTCACAGAAACTGCAGAATTCTTTGTGTCAAGGGGACAGTGTAAAATAGCGGCACTCACCAAAGAAGGAAAAACTCAGGAAAGGGGAATAGTGGTCACAAGTTTAAGCTCACTGATGGATAGACTAGACATTTAACAGGATAGATACTAAAAACCACAAAACTGGCCTTAAAATTTACCACAGAACTAAATACATCTCTGTGACCCAGTGTCAATAAAAACTTGTGAGCTTTAAAAATATGATATTTGTTGTAGGGCTGCCATGGAAACCTATTGTAAGCAAGGCCAATGCACAACAACACATAACCTGGGGCCTCATTTATAAATCATTCTTATGCACAGATTTGATCTTAGGATGTGCGTACACTCAAATCCAGTTCAGATTTATAAAAATGGTCTTTGAGGTGGAGAAGTACATATAGATATTATATGGCTTTTTAAAAACCATCTTCACAGTTTGGAATTTTGATTTTTGAACAAATTAATTGACATCGTTAGACATGGTGTCCAAAATGGTGTCTAACTTCAGAGACATCTGTTTTTAGTTTTTGAACAATACGCATAGCGCTTAGACTCTAACGTTCAAAACAGTTGTAAAAAGCACCAAAGGGTCGATAGCCTACTATACGTATCTTTTAAAAATGTAAACGAAAAACATAAACTCACATTGGCAAGCCGATGTCAAAGAAAAGCCAAGTAAGAATATGTTAATGTGTGTGCTCCAACGTACCCAATTGCGTCGTCACAACACTAGTTTCTCATAGGACACTTCAGAAGTGGTGAAATGACATCTGTGTTTTTAATTAAACTCATGCATACCTTTTGACATCGTTAGACACGGTGAGGTGGGGGTCCAACGAGGGTATCCCATTTGCGTCTGAACACCAATAGTTTTCGTATGACACTTACAAAGCGGTCTTTTTTTTAACAAGATAATTGACCCTTTTGACATCGTTAGACATGGCGTCCAAAAAGGTGTCTAAATTCAGGGGGAAATTAGGCTACATCAGTTTTTTCCATGGGGAAACCTTTTGTGAGAGCCCAGGACCCCCGCGGCTCAAAAGACACACCAGCATACGACACGGTGTCCAAAATATATAATATGGAAAAGTATTCAGTGTTTAATGCAGACACGACTTTTATTTAATATTTTGGGGGGGACTGGTACAAAATCAGAGAAGAGCTTTGCTGCATAAACCAAGAGCGGGATTTATGGGAGGGAGTGGGGTGGGCTTCCTTCTGAAATCAATGACCATCTCCACAGTCTTTTGTGTGTTCAGCTCCAGGTTGTTGGCTCCACACCATGACACCAGCTGGCTTACTTCCTCCCGGTATCTGGACTCATCACCGTCTGAGATGAGACCGATCAGGGTAGTGTCGTCCGCGAACTTAAGAAGTTTAACGGATTCACTGTTGGAAGTATAGTAATTGGTGTAAAGTGAATAGAGTAAGGGAGACAGTACACAGCCCTGAGGGGCGCCAGTGCTGAGAAGGAGGTCACCCAACTTGACGCACTGTTTCCTGTTGGGTAAGAAGTCATGGATCCAGTGGCAGAGAGGGGATGGGACATTGAGCAGTAAAAGTTTATCTGAAAGTAGGTCAGGGATGATCGTATTAAAAGCAGAACTGAAATCCACGAACAGGATGAGGGCATAGGTGTGAGCATAGGTGTCCAGGTGCTGCAGGATGTGGTGCAGAGCCAAGTTAATGGCATCATCTACATGTACTGTATTAGCAGAAAGTTTGCTATTGGTCTTTTTACTACATTGAGGTTGTTTTTTCATTTCACTTGTACTGTCTTAGCAGAAACTTTGCCATTGGCCTATTGAAGCCTGTTAGGGCGGAACCTCCCAATTCACTTTACAGTCTTAGAAAAAACTTTGTCATTTGCCTACTCAAGGCTTGGAAGCACATTTTTCATTTCACTTGTACTGTCTTAGCAGAAACTTTGCCATTGGCCTATTGAAGCCTGTTAGGGTGTTACCTCCAAATTCACTTTGCAGGCTTAGAAAAAACTTTGTCATTTGCCAACTCAAGGCTTGGAGGCAAATTTTTCATTTCACTTGTACTGTCTTAGCAGACTTTGCCATTGGCCTATTGAAGCCTGTTAGGGCGGAACCTCCCAATTCACTTTACAATCTTAGAAAAAACTTTGTCATTGGCCACTCAAGGTTTGGAAGCAAATTTTTCTTTTCACTTGTACTGTCTCACCAGAAACTTTGCCATTGGCCTATTGAGGCCTGTTAGAGCGGAACCTCCCAATTCATTTTACAGTCTTAGAAAAAACTTTGTCTTTGGCCTACTCAAGGCTTGGAAGCAAATTTTTCATTTCACTTGGACTGTCATAGCAAAAACATTGCCATTGGCCAATTGAAGCCTGTTAGGGCGGAATCTCCCAATTCACTTTATAGTCTTAGAAAAAACTTTTTCATTTGCCTACTCAAGGCTTGGAAGCACATTTTTCATTTCACTTGTACTGTCTTAGCAGAAACTTTGCCATTGGCCTATTGAAGCCTGTTAGCGCGGAACATCCCAATTCACTTTACAGTCTTAGAAAAAACTTTGTCATTTGCCTACTCAAGGCTTGGAAGCACATTTTTCATTTCACTTGTACTGTCTTAGCAGAAACTTTGCCATTGGCCTTTTTACTACATTGAGGCTATGTTTTTTCATTTCACTTGTACTGTCTTAGCAGAAACTTTGCCATTGGCCTATTGAAGCCTGTTAGGGTGTTACCTCCAAATTCACTTTGCAGGCTTAGAAAAAACTTTGTCATTTGCCAACTCAAGGCTTGGAGGCAAATTTTTCATTTCACTTGTACTGTCTTAGCAGACTTTGCCATTGGCCTATTGAAGCCTGTTAGGTCTTAGAACCTCCCAATTCACTTTACAATCTTAGAAAAAACTTTGTCATTGGCCACTCAAGGTTTGGAAGCAAATTTTTCATTTCACTTGTACTGTCTCACCAGAAACTTTGCCATTGGCCTATTGAGGCCTGTTAGAGGCACACCTCCCAATTCATTTTACAGTCTTAGAAAAAACTTTGTCATTGGCCTACTCAAGGCTTGAAGCAAATTTTTCATTTCACTTGTACTGTCTTAGCAAAAACTTTGCCATTGGCCAATTGAAGCCTGTTAGGTGGAATCTCCCAATTCACTTTATAGTCTTAGAAAAAACTTTTTCATTTGCCTACTCAAGGCTTGGAAGCACATTTTTCATTTCACTTGTACTGTCTTAGCAGAAACTTTGCCATTGGCCTATTGAAGCCTGTTAGGCGGAACCTCCCAATTCACTTTACAGTCTTAGAAAAAACTTTGTCATTTGCCTACTCAAGGCTTGGAAGCACATTTTTCATTTCACTTGTACTGTCTTAGCAGAAACTTTGCCATTGGCCTTTTTACTACATTGAGGCTATGTTTTTTCATTTCACTTGTACTGTCTTAGCAGAAACTTTGCCATTGGCCTATTGAAGCCTGTTAGGGTGTTACCTCCAAATTCACTTTGCAGGCTTAGAAAAACTTTGTCATTTGCCAACTCAAGGCTTGGAGGCAAATTTTTCATTTCACTTGTAATGTCTTAGCAGAAACTTTGCCATTGGCCTATTGAAGCCTGTTAGGCGGAACCTCCCAATTCACTTTACAGTCTTAGAAAAAAATCTTTGTCATTGGCCTACTCAAGGTTTGGAAGCAAATTTTTCTTTTTCACTGTACTGTCTCAGCAGAAACTTTGCCATTGGCCTATTGAGGCCTGTTAGGCTAGCGGAACCTCCCAATTCATTTTACAGTCTTAGAAAAACTTTGTCTTTGGCCTACTCAAGGCTTGGAAGCAAATTTTTCATTTCACTTGTACTGTCATAGCAAAAACATTGCCATTGGCCAATTGAAGCCTGTTAGGCGGAATCTCCCAATTCACTTTATAGTCTTAGAAAAAACTTTGTCATTTGCCTACTCAAGGCTTGGAAGCAAATTTTTCATTTCACTTGTACTGTCTTAGCAGAAACTTTGCCATTGGCCTATTGAAGCCTGTTAGAGCGGAACCTCCCAATTCACTTTACAGTCTTAGAAAAAACTTTGTCATTTGCCTACTCAAGGCTTGGAAGCACATTTTTCATTTCACTTGTACTGTCTTAGCAGAAACTTTGCCATTGGCCTTTTTACTACACTGAGGCTATGTTTTTTCATTTCACTTGTACTGTCTTAGCAGAAACTTTGCCATTGGCCTATTGAAGCCTGTTAGAGCGGAACCTCCCAATTCACTTTTACAGGCTTAGAAAAACATTGTCATTTGCCTACTCAAGGCTTGGAGGCAAATTTTTCATTTCACTGGTTGTTTCAGAAAAAAGTTTGCCATTGGCCTTTTTACTACATTGAGGCTATGTTTTTTAATTTCACTTGTACTGTCTTAGCAGAAACTTTGCCATTGGCCTATTGAAGCCTGTTAGGCGGAACCTCCCAATTCACTTTACAGTCTTAGAAAAAACTTTGTCATTTGCCTACCCAAGGCTTGGAAACAAATTTTTCATTTCACTTGTACTGTCTTAGCAGAAACTTTGCCATTGGCCTTTTGAAGCCTGTTAGGCGGAACCTCCCAATTCACTTTACAGTCTTAGAAAAAACTTTGTCATTGGCCTACTCAAGGCTTGGAAGCAAATTTTTCATTTCACTTGTACTGTCTTAGCAGAAACTTTGCCATTGGCCTATTGAAGCCTGTTAGGGCGGAACCTCCCAATTCACTTTGCAGGCTTAGAAAAAACTTTGTCATTTGCCTACTCAAGGCCTGGAAGTGAATTAATCATTTAACTTGTACTGTCTTAGCAGAAACTTTGCCAATGGCCTATTGAAGCCTGTTAGAGCGGAACCTCCCAATTCACTTTACAGTCTTAGAAAAACGTTGTAATTTGCCTACCCAAGGCTTGGAGGCAAATATTTCATTTCACTTGTACTGTCTTATCAGAAACTTTGCCAATGGCCTATTGAAGCCTGTTATAGTGGAACCTCCCAATTCACTTTACAGTCTTAGAAAAACCATTGTAATTTGCCTACTCAAGGCTTGGAGGCAAATTTTTCATTTCACTTGTACTGTCTTATCAGAAACTTTGCCAATGGCCTATTGAAGCCTGTAATAGTGGAACCTCCCAATTCACTTTACAGTCTTAGAAAAACGTTGTCATTTGCCTACTCAAGGCTTGGAAGCAAATTTTTCATTTCACTTGTACTGTCTTAGCAGAAACTTTGCCATTGGCCTATTGAAGCCTGTTAGGGCGGAACCTCCCAATTCACTTTACAGTCTTAGAAAAACTTTGTCATTTGCCTACTCAAGGCTTGGAAGCACATTTTTCATTTCACTTGTACTGTCTTAGCAGAAACTTTGCCATTGGCCTATTGAAGCCTGTTAGGCTGTTTTTTCCCAATTCACTTTGCAGACTTAGAAAAACTTTGTCATTTGCCTACTCAAGGCTTGGAGGCAAATTTTTCATTTCACTTGTACTGTCTTAGCAGAAACTTTGCCATTGGCCTATTGAAGCCTGTTAGGCGGAACCTCCCAATTCACTTTACAGTCTTAGAAAAAACTTTGTCATTGGCCTACTCAAGGCTGGGAGGCAAATTTTCATTTCACTTGTAATGTCTTAGCAGAAACTTTGCCATTGGCCTATTGAAGCCTGTTAGGGCGGAACCTCCCAATTCACTTTACAGTCTTAGAAAAAACTTTGTCATTTGCCTACTCAAGGCTTGGAAGCAAATTTTTCATTTCACTTGTACTGTCTTAGCAGAAACTTTGCCATTGGCCTATTGAAGCCTGTTAGGCGGAACCTCCCAATTCACTTTACAGTCTTAGAAAAAACTTTGTCATTTGCCTACTCAAGGCTTGGAAGCACATTTTTCATTTCACTTGTACTGTCTTAGCAGAAACTTTGCCATTGGCCTTTTTACTACATTGAGGCTATGTTTTTTAATTTCACTTGTACTGTCTTAGCAGAAACTTTGCCATTGGCCTATTGAAGCCTGTTAGAGCGGAACCTCCCAATTCACTTTACAGTCTTAGAAAAAACTTTGTCATTTGCCTACTCAAGGCTTGGAGGCAAATTTTTCATTTCACTGGTTGTTTCAGAAAAAACTTTGCCATTGGCCTTTTCACCACATTGAGGCTATGTTTTTTATTTCACTTGTACTGTCTTAGCAGAAACTTTGCCATTGGCCTATTGAAGCCTGTTAGGGCGGAACCTCCCAATTCACTTTGCAGGCTTAGAAAAAACTTTGTCATTTGCCTACCCAAGGCTAGGAAGCAAATTTTTCATTTCACTTGTACTGTCTTAGCAGAAACTTTGCCATTGGCCTTTTGAAGCCTGTTAGGGTGGAACCTCCCAATTCACTTTACAGTCTTAGAAAAACTTTGTCATTTGCCTACTCAAGGCTTGGAAGCACATTTTTTCATTTCACTTGTACTGTCTTAGCAGAAACTTTGCCATTGGCTATTGAAGCCTGTTAGGCGGAACCTCCCAATTCACTTTACAGTCTTAGAAAAAACTTTGTCATTTGCCTACTCAAGGCTTGGGCTATGTTTTTTTCATTTCACTTGTACTGTCTTAGCAGAAACTTTGCCATTGGCCTATTGAAGCCTGTTAGGCCTGTTAGTTACCTCCCAATTCACTTTGCAGACTTAGAAAAAACATTGTCATTTGCCTACTCAAGGCTTGGAGGCAAATTTTTTTTCATTTCACTTGTACTGTCTTAGCAGAAACTTTGCCATTGGCCTATTGAAGCCTGTTAGGCGGAACCTCCCAATTCACTTTACAGTCTTAGAAAAAACTTTGTCATTTGCCTACTCAAGGCTGGAAGCAAATTTTTCATTTCACTTGTACTGTCTTAGCAGAAACTTTGCCATTGGCCTATTGAGGTCTGTTAGGCGGAACCTCCCAATTCACTTTACAGTCTTAGAAAAATTTGTTTGTCATTGGCCTACTCAAGGCTTGGAAGCAAATTTTTCATTTCACTTGTACTGTCTTAGCAGAAACTTTGCCATTGGCCTATTGAAGCCTGTTAGGCGGAACCTCCCAATTCACTTTACAGTCTTAGAAAAACTTTGTCATTTGCCTACTCAAGGCTTGGAAGCACATTTTTCATTTCACTTGTACTGTCTTAGCTTAAACTTTGCCATTGGCCTTTTTACTACATTGAGGCTATGTTTTTTCATTTCACTTGTACTGTCTTAGCAGAAACTTTGCCATTGGCCTATTGAAGCCTGTTAGAGCGGAACCTCCCAATTCACTTTGCAGGCTTAGAAAAAACTTTGTCATTTGCCTACTCAAGGCTTGGAGGCAAATTTTTCATTTCACTGGTTGTTTCAGAAAAAACTTTGCCATTGGCCTTTTCACCACATTGAGGCTATGTTTTTTCATTTCACTTGTACTGTCTTAGCAGAAACTTTGCCATTGGCCTATTGAAGCCTGTTAGGGTGGAACCTCCCAATTCACTTTGCAGGCTTAGAAAAAACTTTGTCATTTGCCTACCCAAGGCTAGGAAACTAATTTTTCATTTCACTTGTACTGTCTTAGCAGAAACTGTGCCATTGGCCTTTTGAAGCCTGTTAGGGTGGAACCTCCCAATTCACTTTACAGTCTTAGAAAAAACTTTGTCATTGGCCACTCAAGGCTTGGAAGCAAATTTTTCATTTCACTTGTACTGTCTTAGCAGAAACTTTGCCATTGGCCTATTGAAGCCTGTTAGGCGGAAACCTCCCATTCACTTTACAGGCTTAGAAAAAACTTTGTCATTTGCCTACTCAAGGCCTGGAAGTGCATTAATCATTTAACTTGTACTGTCTTATCAGAAACGTTGCCAATGGCCTATTGAAGCCTGTTAGGCAGAACCTCCCAATTCACTTTACAGTCTTAGAAAAAACGTTGTCATTTGCCTACTCAAGGCTTGGAAGCAAATTTGTCATTTCACTTGTACTGTCTCGGAAGAAACTTTGCCATTGGCCTATTGAAGCCTGTTAGGGCGGAACCTCCCAATTCACTTTACAGTCTTAGAAAAAACTTTGTCATTTGCCTACTCAAGGCTTGGAAGCATATTTTTCATTTCACTTGTACTGTCTTAGCAGACTTTGCCATTGGCCTATTGAAGTCTGTTAGGCGGAACCTCCCAATTCACTTTACAGTCTTAGAAAAACTTTTGTCATTTGCCTACTCAAGGCTTGGAAGGCACATTTTTCATTTCACTCACTTGTACTGTCTTAGCAGAAACTTTGCCATTGGCCTATTGAAGCCTGTTAGGGTGTTTTTCCCAATTCACTTTGCAGGCTTAGAAAAAACTTTGTCATTTGCCTTTCAAGGCTTGAGGCATATTTTTTTCATTTCACTTGTACTGTCTTAGCAGAAACTTTGCCATTGCCCTATTGAAGCCTGTTAGGACGAAACCTCCCAATTCACTTTACAGTCTTAGAAAAAACTTTGTCATTTGCCTACTCAAGGCTTGGAAGCAAATTTTTCATTTCACTTGTACTGTCTTAGCAGACTTTGCCATTGGCCTATTGAAGTCTGTTAGGGCGAAACCTCCCAATTCACTTTACAGTCTTAGAAAAAACTTTGTCATTTGCCTACTCAAGGCTTGGAAGCATATTTTTCATTTCACTTGTACTGTCTTAGCAGACTTTGCCATTGGCCTATTGAAGCCTGTTAGAGCGGAACCTCCCAATTCATTTTACAGTCTTAGAAAAAACTTTGTCATTTGACCTACTCAAGGCTTGAGGCAAATTTTTCATTTCACTTGTACTGTCTTAGCAAAACTTTGCCATTGGCCTATTGAAGCCTGTTAGGGGGAATGTCCCAATTCACTTTACAGTCTTAGAAAAACTTTGTTTTCCCTTTGCCTGTTAGGGCAGAACTCCCAATTTCACTTTACAGTCTTAGAAAAACAAGGCTTGGGAGGCAAATTTTTTCATTTCACTTGTACTGTCTTAGCAGAAACTTTGCCATTGGCCTATTGAAGCCTGTTAGGGCGGAACCTCCCAATTCACTTTACAGTCTTAGAAAAAACTTTGTCATTTGCCTACTCAAGGCTTGGAAGCAAATTTTTCATTTCACTTGTACTGTCTTAGCAGAAACTTTGCCATTGGCCTTTGAAGCCTGTTAGCCTCACTTTACAGTCTTAGAAAAAACTTTGTCATTTGCCTACTCAAGGCTTGGAGGCAAATTTTTCATTTCACTGGTTGTTTTAGAAAAACTTTGCCATTGGCCTTTTCACCACATTGAGGCTATGTTTTTTCATTTCACTTGTACTGTTTAGCAGAAACTTTGCCATTGGCCTTTTTACTACATTGAGGCTATTGTTTTTCATTTCACTTGTACTGCCTTAGCAGAAACTTTGCCATTGGCCTATTGAAGCCTGTTAGGCGGAACCTCCCAATTCACTTTACAGTCTTAGAAAAACTTTGTCATTGGCCTACTCAAGGCTTGGAAGCTAATTTTTCATTTCACTTGTACTGTCTTAGCAGAAACTGTGCCATTGGCCTTTTGAAGCCTGTTAGGCGGAACCTCCCAATTCACTTTACAGTCTTAGAAAAAACTTTGTCATTGGCCTACTCAAGGCTTGGAAGCAAATTTTTCATTTCACTTGTACTGTCTTAGCAGAAACTTTGCCATTGGCCTATTGAAGCCTGTTAGGGCGGAACCTCCCAATTCACTTTACAGGCTTAGAAAAAACTTTGTCATTTGCCTACTCAAGGCTTGGGCAAAATTTCATTTCACTTATACTGTCTTAGCAGAAACTTTGCCATTGGCCTATTGAAGCCTGTTAGAGCGGAACCTCCCAATTCACTTTACAGTCTTAGAAAAAACTTTGTCATTTGCCTATTCAAGGCTTGGAGGCAAATGTTTCATTTCACTTGTACTGTCTTAGCAGAAACTTTGCCATTGGCCTATTGAAGCCTGTTATAGTGGAACCTCCCAATTCACTTTACAGTCTTAGAAAAACGTTGTCATTTGCCTACTCAAGGCTTGGAAACAAATTTTTCATTTCACTTGTACTGTCTTAGCAGAAACTTGCCATTGGCCTATTGAAGTCTGTTAGGCTATGGAACCTCCCAATTCACTTTACAGTCTTAGAAAAAACTTTGTCATTTGCCTACTCAAGGCTTGGAAGCATGTTTTTCATTTCACTTGTACTGTCTTAGCAGAAACTTTCCCATTGGCCTATTGAAGCCTGTTAGAGCGGAACCTCCCAATTCACTTTACTGTCTTAGAAAAAACTTTGTCATTTGCCTACTCAAGGCTTGGAAGCACATTTTTCATTTCACTTGTATTGTCTTAGCAGAAACTTTGCCATTGGCGTTTTTACGACATTGAGGCTATGTTTTTTCATTTCACTTGTACTGTCTTAGCAGAAACTTTGCCATTGGCCTTTTTACTACACTGAGGCTATGTTTTTTCATTTCACTTGTACTGTCTTAGCAGAAACTTTGCCATTGGCCTATTGAAGCCTGTTAGGCGGAACCTCCCAATTCACTTTGCAGGCTTAGAAAAAACTTTGTCATTTGCCTACTCAAGGCTTGGAGGCAAATTTTTCATTTCACTGGTTGTTTCAGAAAAACGTTTGCCATTGGCCTTTTTACTACATTGAGGCTATGTTTTTTCATTTCACTTGTACTGTCTTAGCAGAAACTTTGCCATTGGCCTATTGAAGCCTGTTAGGGCGGAACCTCCCAATTCACTTTGCAGGCTTAGAAAAAACTTTGTCATTTGCCTACTCAAGGCTTGGAAGCAAATTTTTCATTTCACTTGTACTGTCTTAGCAGAAACTTTTGCCATTGGCCTTTTCACCACATTGAAGGCTATGAAAAAACCATTTCACTTTGCAGGCTTTGTCATTTGCCTACCAAGGACTGGAAGGCTTTTTTCATTTCACTTGTACTGTCTTAGCAGAAACTTTGCCATTGGCCTATTGAAAGAAACTTTGTCAGTCTTAGAAAAACCTACTCAAGGCTTGGAACAAATTTTCATTTCACTTGTACTGTCTCAGCCTTTTTGAAGAAACTTTGCCAAGAAGAAACTTTGTCATTGGCCTAAGGCTTGAAGCCTTTCACTTGTTGTCTTAGCAGAAACTTTGCCATTGGCCTATTGAAGCCTGTTAGGCAAACCTCCCAATTCACTTTGCAGGCTTAGAAAAAACTTTGTCATTTGCCTACTCAAGGACTGGAAGCTATGTTTTTCATTTAACTTGTACTGTCTTAGCAGAAACTTTGCCAATGGCCTATTGAAGCCTGTTAGAGCGGAACCTCCCAATTCACTTTACAGTCTTAGAAAAACGTTGTAATTTGCCTACCCAAGGCTTGGAGGCAAATATTTCATTTCACTTGTACTGTCTTATCAGAAACTTTGCCAATGGCCTATTGAAGCCTGTAATAGTGGAACCTCCCAATTCACTTTACAGTCTTAGAAAAACGTTGTCATTTGCCTACTCAAGGCTTGGAAGCACATTTTTCATTTCACTTGTACTGTCTTAGCAGACTTTGCCATTGGTCTATTGAAGTCTGTTAGGGCGGAACCTCCCAATTCACTTTACAGTCTTAGAAAAAACTTTGTCATTTGCCTACTCAAGGCTTGGAAGCACATTTTTCATTTCACTTGTACTGTCTTAGCAGAAACTTTGCCATTGGCCTATTGAAGCCTGTTAGGGTGTTACCTCCCAATTCACTTTGCAGGCTTAGAAAAAAACATTGTCATTTGCCAACTCAAGGTTTGGAGGCAAATTTTTCATTTCACTTGTACTGTCTTAGCAGACTTTGCCATTGGCCTATTGAAGCCTGTTAGGCGGAACCTCCCAATTCACTTTACAGTCTTAGAAAAAACTTTGTCATTTGCCTACTCAAGGCTTGGAAGCAAATTTTTCATTTCACTTGTACTGTCTCAGAAGAAACATTGCCATTGGCCTATTGAGGTCTGTTAGAGGCGGAACCTCCCATTTCATTTTACAGTCTTAGAAAAACTTTGTCTTTGGCCTACTCAAGGCTTGGAAGCACATTTTTCATTTCACTTGTACTGTCTTAGCAGAAACTTTGCCATTGGCCTATTGAAGCCTGTTAGCGCAGAACATCCCAATTCACTTTACAGTCTTAGAAAAAACTTTGTCATTTGCCTACTCAAGGCTTGGAAGCACATTTTTCATTTCACTTGTACTGTCTTAGCAGAAACTTTGCCATTGGCCTATTGAAGCCTGTTAGAGCGGAACCTCCCAATTCACTTTGCAGGCTTAGAAAAAACATTGTCATTTGCCTACTCAAGGCTTGGAGGCAAATTTTTCATTTCACTGGTTGTTTCAGAAAAAAGTTTGCCATTGGCCTTTTTACTACATTGAGGCTATGTTTTTTAATTTCACTTGTACTGTCTTAGCAGAAACTTTGCCATTGGCCTATTGAAGCCTGTTAGGTGGAACCTCCCAATTCACTTTGCAGGCTTAGAAAAAACTTTGTCATTTGCCTACCCAAGGCTAGGAAGCAAATTTTTCATTTCACTTGTACTGTCTTAGCAGAAACTTTGCCATTGGCCTATTGAAGCCTGTTAGGGCGGAACCTCCCAATTCACTTTACAGTCTTAGAAAAAACTTTGTCATTGGCCACTCAAGGCTTGGAAGCAAATTTTTCATTTCACTTGTATTGTCTTAGCAGAAACTTTGCCATTGGCCTATTGAAGCCTGTTAGGGTGAAACCTCCCAATTCACTTTGCAGGCTTAGAAAAAACTTTGTCATTTGCCTACTCAAGGCCTGGAAGTGGATATTTTCTCATTTCACTTGGGCCCTTTCTTAGCGGAGTTTGCATGTTCTCCCGTGTCCGTGTTTTCCTCCGGCCCGGTTTCTTCCCACAGTCCAAAGACATTGAGGCTAATGGAGAGTTTTTTATGAGTTTGAGTTGGTGTGTGTGCCCTGCGATGGATTGGCAGAAAGGGTGTATTCCTGCCTTTGCCCTAACCATTGGCCCAGCCCCCCGCGACCCTGACCAGGAATAAGCGGCTTAGATAATGGATGGATGGATGGATGGCCTGGAAGTGAATTAATCATTTAACTTGTACTGTCTTATCAGAAACTTTGCCAATGGCCTATTGAAGCCTGTAATAGTGGAACCTCCCAATTCACTTTACAGTCTTAGAAAAACGTTGTCATTTGCCTACTCAAGGCTTGGAAGCAAATTTTTCATTTCACTTGTACTGTCTTAGAAAACTTTGCCATTGGCCTATTGAAGCCTGTTAGGCGGAACCTCCCAATTCACTTTACAGTCTTAGAAAAACTTTGTCATTTGCCTACTCAAGGCTTGGAAGCATATTTTTTTCATTTCACTTTGTACTGTCTTAGCAGAAACTTTGCCATTGGCCTTTTGAATTTGCCTGTTTGGGCGTTACCTTTCATTTCACTTTACTGTCTTAGCAAAAACTTTGTCATTGGCCTACTCAAGGCTTGGAGGCATATTTTTCATTTCACTTGTACTGTCTTAGCAGAAACTTTGCCATTGGCCTATTGAAGTACTGTTAGGCGGAACCTCCCAATTCACTTTACAGTCTTAGAAAAACTTTGTCATTTGCCTACTCAAGGCTTGGAAGCATATTTTTCATTTCACTTGTACTGTCTTAGCAGAAACTTTGCCATTGGCCTATTGAAGCCTGTTAGGGCGGAACCTCCCAATTCACTTTACAGTCTTAGAAAAAACTTTGTCATTTGCCTACTCAAGGCTTGGAAGCAAATTTTTCATTTCACTTGTACTGTCTTAGCAGAAACTTTGCCATTGGCCTATTGAAGCCTGTTAGAGCGGAACCTCCCAATTCATTTTACAGTCTTAGAAAAAACTTTGTCTTTGACCTACTCAAGGCTTGGAAGCAAATTTTTCATTTCACTTGGACTGTCTTAGCAAAAACATTGCCATTGGCCTTTGAAGCCTGTTAGGGGGAATCTCCCAATTCACTTTATAGTCTTAGAAAAAACGTTTTCATTTGCCTACTCAAGGCTTGGAAGCACATTTTTCATTTCACTTGTACTGTCTTAGCAGAAACTTTGCCATTGGCCTATTGAAGCCTGTTAGCGCGGAACCTCCCAATTCACTTTACAGTCTTAGAAAAAACTTTGTCATTTGCCTACTCAAGGCTTGGAAGCACATTTTTCATTTCACTTGTACTGTCTTAGCAGAAACTTTGCCATTGGCCTATTGAAGCCTGTTAGAGCGGAACCTCCCAATTTACTTTACAGTCTTAGAAAAAACTTTGTCATTTGCCTACTCAAGGCTTGGAGGCACATTTTTAATTTCACTTGTATTGTTTTAGCAGAAACTTTGCCATTGGCCTTTTTACTTGTTTTTTCATTTCACTTGTACTGTCTTTTGCAGAAACTTTGCCATTGGCCTTTTGACTACATTGAGGCTATGTTTTTTTAGAAAAACTTTTCACTTGTACTGTCTTAGCAGAAACTTTGCCATTGGCCTATTGCCAGCCTGTTAGAGCGGAACCTCCCAATTCACTTTGCAGGCTTAGAAAAACATTGTCATTTGCCTACTCAAGGCTTGGAGGCAAATTTTTCATTTCACTGGTTGTTTCAGAAAAAAGTTTGCCATTGGCCTTTTTTTTTCACGACATTGAGGCTATGTTTTTTCATTTCACTTGTACTGTCTTGGCAGAAACTTTGCCATTGGGCTATTGAAGCCTGTAATAGTGGAACCTCCCAATTCACTTTACAGTCTTAGAAAAACTTTGTCATTTGCCTACTCAAGGCTTGGAGGCAAATTTTTCATTTCACTTATACTGTCTTAGCAGAAACTTTGCCATTGGCCTATTGAAGCCTGTTAGGGCGGAACCTCCCAATTCACTTTGCAGGCTTAGAAAAAACTTTGTAATTTGCCTACCCAAGGCTAGGGAGCAAATTTTTCATTTCACTTGCACTGTCTTAGCAGAAACTTTGCCATTGGCCTATTGAAGCCTGTTAGGGCGGAACCTCCCAATTCACTTTGCAGGCTTAGAAAAAACTTTGTCATTTGCCTACCCAA
Source organism: Aldrovandia affinis (assembly GCA_029706075.1). Taxonomy (NCBI): domain Eukaryota; kingdom Metazoa; phylum Chordata; class Actinopteri; order Notacanthiformes; family Halosauridae; genus Aldrovandia; species Aldrovandia affinis. The sequence goes on along the minus strand of JAINUG010000523.1, from coordinate 24,238 downwards.
GGCTAGGGAGCAAATTTTTCATTTCACTTGTACTGTCTTAGCAGAAACTTTGCCATTTGCCAACTCATGGCGTAGACGCAAATTTTTCAGATCACTTGTACTGTCTTAGCAGGAACTTTGCCATTGGCCTATTGAAGCCTGTTAGAGCGGAAGCTACCAATTCACTTTACAATCATATAAAAAACTTTGTGATTGTCCTACTCAAGGCTTGAAGGCAAATTTTTAATTTCACTTGTACTGTCTTAGCCGAAACGTTGCCATTGGCCTATTGAAGCCTGTTAGCGCAGAACATCCCAATTCACTTTACAGTCTTAGAAAAAACTTTTTAATTTGCCTACTCAAGGCTTGGAAGCACATTTTTCATTTCACTTGTACTGTCTTAGCAGAAACTTTGCCATTGGCCTTTTTACTACATTGAGGCTATGTTTTTTCATTTCACTTGTACTGTCTTAGCCGAAACTTTGCCATTGGCCTATTGAAGCCTGTTAGAGCAGAACCTCCAAATTCACTTTGCAGGCTTAGAAAAAACTTTGTCATTTGCCTACCCAAGGCTAGGGAGCAAATTTTTCATTTCACTTGCACTGTCTTAGCAGAAAAAATGCCATTGGCCTATTGAAGCCTGTGAGGGCGGAACCTCCCAATTCACTTTACAGTCTTAGAACATTTTTTGTCATTTGCCTACTCAAGGCTAGGAAGCACATTTTTTATTTCACTTGTACTGTCTTAGCAGAAACTGTGCCATTGGCCTATTGAAGCCTGTTAGGTCGGAACCTCCCAATTCACTTTCAGGCTTAGAAAAAACTTTGTCATTTGCCTACTCAAGGCTAGGAAGCACATTTTTCATTTCACTTCTACTGTCTTAGCAGAAACTTTGCCATTAACCTATTAAAGCCTGTTAGAGTGGAACCTACCAATTCACTTTACAATCATATAAAAAACTTTGTGATTGTCCTACTCAAGGCTTGAAGGCAAATTTTTAATTTCACTTGTACTGTCTTAGCAGAAACTGTGCCATTGGCCTATTGAAGCCTATTAGGTCGGAACCTCCCAATTCACTTGCAGGCTTAGAAATTTTTTTGTTATTTGCCTACTCAAGGCTAGGAAGCAAATTTTTCATTTCACTTGTACTGTCTTAGCAGAAACGTTGCCATTGGCCTATTGAAGCCTGTTAGCGCAGAACATCCCAATTCACTTTACAGTCTTAGAAAAAACTTTGTAATTTGCCTACTCAAGGCTTGGAAGCACATTTTTCATTTCACTTGTACTGTCTTAGCAGAAACTTTGCCATTGGCCTTTATACTACATTGAGGCTATGTTTTTTCATTTCACTTGTACTGTCTTAGCCGAAACGTTGCCATTGGCCTATTGAAGCCTGTTAGAGCAGAACCTCCAAATTCACATTGCAGGCTTAGAAAAAACTTTGCCATTTGCCAACTCATAGTGTAGACGCACATTTTTCAGTTCACTTGTACTGTCTTAGCAGACTTTGCCATTAGTCTATTGAAGCCTGTTAGGGTGGAACCTCATAATTCACTTTGCAGGCATAGAAAAAACATTGTCATTTGCCTACCCAAGGCTAGGAAGCAGATTTTTCTCTTCACTTGTACTGTCTTAGCAGAAACTGTGCCATTGGCCTATTTAAGCCTGTTAGGGCGGAACCTCCCAATTCACTTTGCAGGCTTAGAACATTTTTTTGTGACGATCAGGATAAGGACCCAGACGCAGATCAGGATAAGGCAAAAGAGTCGTTTATTAGGAAGCAGGAGCCAAAACCAGGAATCAGATGTTGCGAAGGTACAGAATCAATGAGCAGAGAGTAGTCACAAAAAGGCAGTCCTAAAAGTCAAAAAACAGGAAGGCAGAAAGGCAAACAGACAGAATCGCTAGGCAGGCTCGGAGTCGTAAACAGAAAGGATGTCTCGGAAAAATCAATAAACACTGGCTGAATAAGAGTAGGCACAGGGAATAAGGATCAACGTTCTGATGGGGAAGGAACATAAACGCGGAACAAATATACAAAACGGAAAGGGTAAAACAATAGGAATCAGGTGTGACTGGGAGGAGAGAGAGGTAGGAACACAGGTATAAACAATGGGAATCGTTAAATCAATAATGAGGGACAACACAAGACACGGACTGGGAAACATACAAACATATAGACAATAAACGACCTGGGAGATCAGGCCGACACGTGCATAGCTAAAGGGGAGGAACGCAAAGAGAGAAGCTGCGTGCGAATGAAAGGGAAAGTGAAAAGCTAACAGGGATACGATAATAAGCGAGAAAGACAGCGATAGTCAGAAGCGTGAGATAATGAGTAATTAGTAGTGTCCATCCATCCATCCATCCATTATCTAAGCTGCTTATTCCTAGTCAGGGTCGCGGGGGGGGGGGGCTGGAGCCTATCCCAGCATGCGTTCCGGGCGAGAGGCAGGAATACACCCTGGACAGGTCGCCAATCCATCGCAGGGCACACACACCATTCACTCACACACTCATACCTACGGGCAATTTAGACAATTATCCTAACGTGCATGTCTTTGGACTGTGGGAGGAAAACGGAGTACCCGGAGGAAACCCACGCGGACATGGGGAGAACATGCAAACTCCGCACAGAAAGGCCCCCGGCCTGGATTCGAACCCGAGACTTTCTTACTGTGAGGCGACAGTGCTATCCACTGCACCACCTTGCCACCTTAATTAGTAGTGTTAGTAACCTAATCTAAATCCCTAATGTTAGTAGATTAGTTGGTTAGTACTATATACATCTAACTAATATATACAAAGTGCAATCTAGAAAGTAAGAAGGAAGAAAACGAGATAATAAGCGAAGACGGAAAAAACCCGAAATGTTTAACTTCCCGAAGTGCATGACAAGACAAGGAGTGGATCTCTAAATAAACGGAACAAAGACAGACAGGGACCAGAACGTGACAGAACGATGAAAATGCAAAACAGAATAAAGAATAACGAATCAGGACTGTGATGACAAACAAAATTGGAAATACGTTTCCCTCGCCCGGACGCGGGTCACCGGGGCCCCCCCCTGGAGCCAGGCCCGGGGGTAGGGCTCGAGGGCGAGCGCCTGGTGGCCGAGCCTACACCTATGGGGCTCAGCCGGGCACAGCCCGAAGAGGCAACGTAGGACCCCCTTCCCATGGGCTCACCACCCATGGGAGGGCCAAGGGGGTCGGGTGCAGTGTGAGATGGGCGGCGGCCGAAGGCAGGGGCCTTGGCGGTCCGATCCTCGGCTGCAGAAGCTAGCTCTAGGGACGTGGAATGTCACCTCTCTGGCGGGGAAGGAGCCTGAGCTGGTGCGGGAGGTCGAGAGGTTCCGGCTAGATATAGTCGGTCTCGCCTCGACGCACGGCATGGGCTCCGGAACCAGTCTCCTTGAGAGGGGTTGGACTCTCTTCCACTCTGGAGTTGCCCCTGGTGGGAGGCGCCGAGCAGGGGTGGGAATACTTATTGCCCCCCCGGCTCGGTGCCTGTACGTTGGGGTTCACCCCGGTAGACGAGAGGGTAGCCTCCCTCCGCCTTTGGGTGGGGGACGGGTCCTGACTGTTGTTTGTGCTTATGCTCCAAACAGCAGCTCAGAATACCCACCCTTTTTGGAGTCCTTGGAGGGGTGTTTGAGAACACTCCTTCCGGGGACTCCCTCGTTTTGCTGGGAGACTTCAATGCTCACGTGGGCAACGATAGTGAGACCTGGAGGGGTGATTGGGAGGAACGGCCCCCCGATCTGAACCAGAATGGTGCTTTGTTGTTGGACTTCTGTGCTTGTCACAGATTGTCCATAACGAACACCATGTTCAAGCATAAGCGTGTTCATATATGCACCTGGCACCAGGATACCCTGGGCCGCAGTTCAATGATCGACTTTGTGGTCGTGTCGTCGGACTTGCGGCCGCATGTCTTGGACACTCGGGTGAAGAGAGGGGCGGAGCTGTCAACTGATCACCACCTGGTGGTGAGTTGGCTCCGATGGTGGGGGAGGATGCCAGTCAGGCCTGGCAGGCCCAAACGTATTGTGAGGGTCTGCTGGGAACGTCTGGCAGAGACTCCTGTCAGAAGGAGCTTCAACTCCCACCTCCGGGAGAGCTTCAACCATGTCCCAGGGGAGGCGGGGGACATTGAGTCCGAGTGGGCCATGTTCCGTGCCTCTATTGTCGAGGCGGCTGACCGGAGCTGTGGCCGCAAGGTCGTCGGTGCCTGTCGTGGCGGTAATCCCCGAACCCGCTGGTGGACACCGGCAGTGAAGGATGCCGTCAAGCTGAAGAAGGAGTCCTATCGGACCTTTTTGGCCTGTGGGACTCCGGAGGCAGCAGATAGGTATCGGCGAGCCAAGCGGAGCGCGGCTTCGGTGGTCGCTGAGGCAAAAACTCGGGCATGGGAGGAGCTCGGTGAGGCCATGGACAACGACTTCCGAACGGCTTCGAGGAGGTTCTGGACCACCATCCGGCATCTCAGGATGGGGAAGCAGTGCACTGTCAACACTGTGTACAGTGGGGATGGGGCGCTGCTGACCTCGACTCGGGACGTTGTGGGTCGGTGGAGGGAATACTTCGAAGACCTCCTCAATCCCACCGACACGCCTTCCAGCGAGGAAGCAGGGTCTGGGGACTCGGGGGTGGGCTCTCCTATCTCTGGGGCTGAGGTCGCCGCGGTGGTTAAAAAGCTCCGTGGTGGCAGGGCCTCGGGGGTGGATGAGATCCGCCCGGAGTCCCTCAAGGCTCTGGATGTTGTGGGGCTGTCTTGGTTGACACGACTCTGCAGCATCGCGTGGACATCGGGGGCAGTGCCTCTGGACTGGCAGACCGGGGTGGTGGTCCCCCTCTTCAAGAAAGGGGACCGGAGAGTGTGTTCCAACTACAGGGGGATCACACTCCTCAGCCTCCCTGGTAAGGTCTATTCAGGGGTTCTGGAGAGGAGGGTCCGTCGGATGGTTGAACCTCGGATTCAGGAGGAGCAATGTGGTTTTCGTCCTGGTCGCGGAACTGTGGACCAGCTCTACACCCTCCGCGGGGTCCTGGAGGGTGCATGGGAGTTTGCCCAACCAGTCTACACATGTTTTGTGGACTTGGAGAAGGCTTTCGACCGTGTCCCTCGGGGAGTCTTGTGGGGGGTGCTCCGGGAGTATGGGGTACCGGACCCCTTGATACGGGCCATTCGGTCCCTGTACGACCGGTGCCAGAGCTTGGTCTGCATGGCTGGCAGTAAGTCGGACTTGTTCCCGGTGAGGGTTGGACTCCACAAGGGCTGCCCTTTGTCACCGGTTCTGTTCATAACTTTTATGGACAGAATATCTAGGCGCAGCCGGGGCGTTGAGGGGGTCCGGTTCGGTGGCCTGAGGATTGGGTCACTGCTCTTTGCAGATGATGTGGTCCTGTTGGCTTCATCGGGCCGTGACCTCCAGCTCTCGCTGGAGCGGTTCGCAGCCGAGTGTGAAGCGGCTGGTATGAGAATCAGCACCTCCAAATCCGAGACCATGGTTCTCAGCCGGAAAAAGGTGGAGTGCACTCTCCGGGTCGGGAGGAGATCCTGCCCCAAGTGGAGGAGTTTAAATACCTTGGGGTCTTGTTCACGAGTGAGGGAAGGATGGAGCGGGAGATCGACAGGCGGATTGGTGCGGCGTCGGCAGTGATGCAGACGCTGCATCGGTCTGTCGTGGTAAAGAGGGAGCTGAGCCTAAAGGCAAAGCTCTCGATTTACCGTCGATCTATGTTCCTACCCTCACCTATGGTCACGAGTTGTGGGTAGTGACCGAAAGAACGAGATCACGAATACAAGCGGCTGAAATGAGTTTCCTCCGCAGGGTGTCTGGGCTCTCCCTTAGAGATAGGGTGAGGAGCTCGGTCATCCGGGAGGGGCTCAGAGTAGAGCCGCTGCTCCTCCGCGTCGAGAGGAGCCAGATGAGGTGGCTCGGGCATCTGGTTAGGATGCCTCCTGGACGTCTCCCGGGTGAGGTGTTCCGGGCACGTCCCACCGGGAGGAGGCCCCGGGGAAGACCCAGGACACGCTGGAGAGACTATGTCTGGAAGAGCTGGACGAAGTGGCCGGGGAGAGGGAAGTCTGGGTCTCCCTGCTTAGGATGCTGCCCCCGCGACCCGACCCGGAGAAGCGGTAGAAAATGGATGGATGGATGGAATCAGGACTGATAAAAAATAAACAAAGTACAAAAACCAACAGAACAAATACTCCCACATAACAGTACCCCCCCCCTACGAAACGCCTCTTGGCGTTTTAACAGGAGGCATAGGCTTAAGCATATGAAAGTCCCTTATCAAAATTTTATCCAGGACAAAGCGGGAGGGGATCCAACTTCTCTCCTCGGGACCGTAGCCCTCCCAATCCACGAGGTATTGGAGACCACGGCCGTGACGACGAACGTCCAACAGCTTGCGGACACTATAAGCCTCACCCCCCTCAATAAGGGGGATGGGGGTGGCTCAGGGGCGGGACACAAAGGGTGGGTTACAAGGGGTTTGAGGCGGGAAACATGGAAAGTGGGTTGAATTCTTCTCATGGTGGAAGGTCATTTTAATCTAACTGCAGTGGGGCTGATGATCTTAATTATGGGAAAGGGTCCAATAAAACGGGGTGCGAGCTTACGATGGTCCATCTTTAGGGGAATGTCTCTTGTGGTCAACCAGACCCGCTGCCCAATATGGTAACGGGGAGCCTTGGAGCGTCCTTTGTCCGCAGTCTCCTTCATACGGGCACTGGCTCGGAGAAGGTTGCAGCGTGTGAGGTTCCAGGTGCGGCGACATCGACGGATGAAGAACTGAGCAGAGGGGACTCCCACCTCCTCCTCCTGGCTGGGAAACAAAGGTGGTTGGTAACCCAGGGAACATTCAAAAGGGGACATTCGGGATGAGGAAGAGGTTTGGGAGTTGATGGCATACTCTGCCCAGGGAAGTTGTTGGCTCCACGAGGAGGGGTTACGAGAACACAGACAGCGCAGAACCGTCTCAATGACTTGATTAGCCCGCTCTGTCTGGCCATTAGATTGGGGATGAAAACCTGAAGAAAGACTAACGGATGAACCAATAAGTAAACAAAAAGCTTTCCAAAACTTGGCGATAAACTGGGGACCTCTGTCGGAAACAATATTATTGGGGATACCATGTAAACGAAAAACGTGTTGGATAATGAGTGTGGCTGTCTCCTTAGCAGAGGGAAGTTTGGGTAAAGGAATAAAATGTACAGCTTTAGAAAATCGATCAATAACAGTCATAATGGCGGTGTTGTTGTTGGAGGGGGGTAAACCAGTGACAAAGTCAAGAGCTATGTGGGACCAAGGGCGGTGAGGGATGGGTAGGGGCTGTAATAAACCAGAGGGATGCTGATGGGAATTCTTGTTCTGGGCACAGACAGAACAGGCAGAAATAAAGCTCCTAATATCCTGGGCCATGGCAGGTCACCAAAAACGTCTCTGGATAAATGTAACAGTTCTGTTTATGCCCGGATGACAGGACAGGCGAGAGGAGTGACCCCACTGAAGCACCTGGGATCGAACAGATCTAGGCACGAAGAGGCGGTTGGAGGGACAGCGACTGGGACCGACCTCTCCCTGCAAGGCGGAGCGTACCGTAGACTCTATGATGAGCTGAACGCCGTTGATCGAGCACTGTCGAGGCAAGATGGTGTCAGGGACAGAAACCTTGGAGATCGGTTAGAATCGGTGAGAAAGAGCATCAGGCTTGGTATTCTTAGACCCAGGTCGATAAGATAAGACAAAATTAAACCTAGAAAAAAACAACGACCAACGAGCCTTTTAGCAGTATGTAAATATTCCAAGTTCTTATGGTCGGTCCAAACCAGAAAAGGAACTTCAGCCCCCTCCAGCCAGTGCTTCCATTTCTCTAAAGCGAGCTTGACCGCGAGCAGTTCCCTATTGCCAATGTCGTAGTTCTGCTCCGTGGGGCTGAGACTATGGGAATAGAAGGCACAAGGATGAACCTTCTTATCCTTAGCAGAGCGTTGGGAAAGAATGGCTCCTGCCCCAATGTTGGAGGCGTCGACCTCGACGATAAACTGGGCGGTGGGATTGGGATGAATAAGAATGGGATCAGATGTAAAGCGTTGTTTGAGCATCCGGAAAGCTTCTTCTGCTTGAGGGTTCCAGTGAAAACGGATCTTAATGGAAGTGAGGGCGGTGAGTGGAGCTGCAATGGTGCTGTAATTCCTGATGAATCTCCTATAAAAATGAGCAAAACCCAAAAAGCGTTGTAACTCCTTACGGTTCTCTGGCTGGGGCCAGTCCAAGACGGCCTTGGTCGTCTGTGGATCCATCTGGATGCTCCCAGCCGAGATGACGTAGCCCAGGAAGGTGGTGGTGTGACAATGAAAATCACATTTATCGGGTTTCACATAGAGTCTGTTCTCCAGAAGACGCTGGAGAACTCTGTGGACATGAGTGACATGTTCATCCATATTCTTGGAAAAGATAAGAATATCATCTAGATAAACAAAAACAAACTGGTTGATGAAATCCCTAAGAACATGGAAACTCCTGTTCTGGAAAACGGCAGGGGCATTGGTTAACCCGAACGGCATAACCAGGTACTCCCAGTGACCTGTCGGGGTATTAAACGCAGTCTTCCTCTCATCCCCCTCACGAATGCGCACCAGGTGGTAGACGTTGCGCAGGTCCAACTTCGTGAAGACAGTGGCTCCTTGAAGTTGTTCAAATGCTAATGTCATGAGGGGGAGAGGGTAGCGATTCTTAACAGTAATGTCATTGAGAGACCGGTAGTCAATGCAGGGACGAAGAGAACCGTCCTTCTTGCCCACGAAGAAGAACCCCGCTCCAGCGGGTGAAGATGAAGGCCGAATGATGCCAGCAGTCAATGACTCCTGAAGGTAGGCATTCATGGTCTCAGTCTCGGGACGGGATAAGGAGAACAACCGCCCCCTGGGGGAATAGTACCGGGTAAAAGTTTGATGTCGCAGTCGTAGGGACGATGGGGAGGGAGGCGGGTGGCTCGGGACTTACTGAAAACCTCCTTGAGGTCCAGATACTCGGAAGGGAAGACAGACAGGTCAGGTTCTTTCTCGGAAATCAGGGAACTCGGAACAGAAGACAGGGGACTTGGAACAGAAGAATGGGCTTGCTGCAGGCATTGGGAAAGACATTGTGGGCTCCAACCCACAATCTTGTGACTGCTCCATTCCAGGGAAGGATTATGCTTAACAAGCCAGGGATGACCAAGAACAATAGGTGCGTGAGGAGAATCGATGATGTGCAGCTTTATCCTCTCCTGATGGTTGCCGGAGATGCGCAAAGTCAAGGAAGAGCTGGTATGGGTTATGTGGGCAAGAGTTTGCCCGTTGAGTGAGTTGACCACCAGAGGAAGTGAAAGCCTGGAAACCGGAATTCCCCACCTGGTAGCCACACCAGCGTCAAGGAAGCTCTCTTCAGCGCCCGAGTCAATGAGAGCGGTGGTCTCTCGCCTCTGACCCTCCCACTCGATAGTCACAGGCAGGCAGGTCCGTTGTTTGGAGGAGCGTTCGATCAGAATGACACCCACTAGTGCTCCTCTCTCAACTAGTGGGCGTTGGTTTTACCGGACAGCTGGAGATGAAATGCCCTGACTCCCCTCAGTAAAGACAGGACTTAGTAGCCATCCTGTGGTCACGCTCTCTGACGGGAAAGTCGAGCCCGATCCAGCTGCATGGGTTCAGGATCAGGGATAGCTGAAGGAGCTGCTCTGGGATGGTTGTTGACTCTGGCAGGCGACCTGAACCCGGCCGTCTCAGGCCCAGGAACAACCCCAGAGCTACGCCAACGGCGACGCTCCTTGAAGCCTGGAGTCAAACTCGGATGGCCAGGCTGACGAGGTCGTCGAAAGACTCAGGTAGGTCACGTGTCAGGATCTAGTCCTTGAGATGTTCGGATAGCCCAAAGATGAACGCGTCGTAAAGCGCCTTCCTTCCCCAGCCACAGGAGTTAGCCAAAGTCTGGAAGTGGATGGCGTAGTCAGAGACCGACCTTCCCTCCTGGCGTAGGTAGAGCATCTCCCGGGCAGCTTCGTGACCCTGTTTGGACCGATCGAAGACCCTCCTCATCTCCTCGGAAAACAAGCCAAAACCTTGGCAGTAGGGAAAAGACCCCTCCCACGCCTCCTTCTGTGAGCCGGTTGGACTTAGGTCTGGTGATGACCATTTTGTACAGGCCCAGGTTTCACTCCCTGACAAAAAAAGACACAACATACAATCACTACAAGAGAGAAGAAAAGGAAAAAGGGAAACAGCACAGAAAAGAAACAAACAAAAAAAGAAAAAAAGAAAACCTGGTAAGGCAAAATATGTGTAATATTTTAAGATACAATATATTTATATATAAAGGAAAAAATATATATATAAAAAAATGTACAAAAAATTTGACAAAAAAATAATATATAAAATATATATAAAAGGAAAAAAGATATATATATAAAAAAATGTACTAAAAATGAAAAAAAATAATATATATATATAAAATATATATATAAAGGAAAAATATATATATATTAAAAAAATGTACAAAAAATTCCTAAAAACTGCATATCACTGCATAAACCTGCGCATCACTGCTCAAAACTCACACTGCTCAAACGGCGCACTGCGCATCACTGCTCAAAACTGTGCATCACTGCTCAAAACTGCGCATCACTGCACCAAAACTGCGCATCACTGCTCAAAACTGCACATCACTGCTCAAAACTGTGCATCACTGCTCAAAACTGCGCAGTGTTCAAAACCATCGCATCACTGCTCAAACTGCTCAAAACTGTGCATCACTGCTCAAAATCACTGCGAATCACTGCTCAAAACAAACTGTGCATCACTGCTCAAAATCACTGCTCAAAACTACATCACTGTTCAAAACTGCACATCACTGCATCACTGCTCAAAACTGCGCATCACTGCGCATCACTGCTCAAAACTGCGCATCACTGCTCAAACTGCGCATCACTGCTCAAAACTGTGCATCACTGTTCAAAACTGCGCGCACACTGCTCAAAACTGCGATCACTCTGCTCATCACTGCTCAAAACTGCGCATCACTGCGCATCACTGCTCAAAACTCACTGCATCATCAACAAACTGCTCAAAACTGGGCATCACTGCTCAAAACTGTGCATCACTGCTCAAAACTGCGCATCACTGCATCACTGCAAGCCTAACCCTAACCCTAACTGCGCATCACTGCTCAAAACTGCGCAACACTCATCACTGCTCAAAACTGCAAATCACTGCGCATCACTGCTCTAAACTTCGCATCACTGCTCAAAACTGCGCATCACTGCTCCAAAACTGCTCACTGTTCAAAACTGCACAACACTGCCACTGCTCAAAACCCATCAATCACTGCTCAAAACTGCGCATCACAGCTCAAAACTGCGCACCTAACCTTAACCCTAACCCTAACTGCACAACAAAACTGCAACACTGCATCACTGCTCAAAACTATATATATACATTTTTAAATGTACAAAAAATTTGACAAAAAAATATATATAAAATATATATATTAAAGGAAAAATATATATATATAAAAAAATGTACAAAAAATTTGACAAAAAAATAAATATATAAAATATATATATAAAGGAAAAAGATATATATTAAAAAAAATGTACTAAAAAATGTGAAAAAAATAATATATATATATAAAATATATATATAAAGGAAAAAAATATATATATATTAAAAAAATGTACAAAAAAAATTCCTAAAACTGCATATCACTGCTTAAAACTGCTCAAAACATCACTGCGCATCAATCAAATCTGTGCATCACTGCTCAAAACTGTGCGATCACTGCTCAAAAAAACTGCACATCACTGCTCAAAACACGCTCAAAACATCACTCAGTCAAAACTGCGCATCCTCATCACTGCTCAAAACTGCACATCACTGCTCAAAACTGCGCATCACTGCTCAAAACTGCGCATCATCACCAAAACATGCGCATCACTGCGCATCACTGCCTCAAAGTGCGCATCAAAACTGTGCATCACTGCTCAAAACTACACTGCTCAACACTGCACATTCAAATCACTGCTCAAAACTGCATCACTGTTCAAAACTGCACAACACTGCACATCACTGCTCAAAACTTGCATCATTAGCATCACTGCTCAAAATTGCAACTGCTCAAAACTGGGCATCACTGCTCAAAACTGCATCACTGCTCAAAACTGCGCATCACTGCTCAAATCTGCGCATCACTGCACATCACTGCTCAAAACCGCGATCACTGTTCAAAACTGCACAACAACACTGCGCATCACTGTTCAAAACTGCAACACGCATCACTGCTCAAAACTGCGCATCACTGCTCAAAACTGCGCATCACTGTTCAAAACTGCACAACACTGTGCATCACTGCTCAAAACTGCGCATCACTGCGCATCACTGCTCAAAACTGCGCATCACAGCTCAAAACTGCGCAACCCTAACCCTAACCCTAACCCTAACTGCGCATCATTGCCCAAAACTGCGCATCACTGCTCAAAACTGCGCATCACTGTTCAAAACTGCACAACACTGCGCATCACTGCTCAAAACTGCGCATCACTGCGCATCACTGCTCAAAACTGCGCATCACTGCTCAAAACTGCGCAACCCTAACCCTAACCCTAACTGCGCATCACTGTTCAAAACTGCACAACACTGCGCATCACTGCTCAAAACTATATATATACATTTTTTAAATGTACAAAAAATTTGCCAAAAAAAAAAAATATATAAAATATATTTATAAAGGAAAAAAATATATATAAAAAAAATTGGACAAAAATGTCACAAAAAAAAAAATATAAAATATATATATAAAGGAAAAAAATATATATATAAAAAAATGTACAAAAAAATTTGACAAAAAAATAAATATATAAAATATATATATAAAGGAAAAAAAGATAAATATATAAAAAAATAAAATAAAAATAAAAACTCCTCCTTGAGCCGCCACCTTACCGTGGTGGAGGGGTTTGCGTGTCCCAATGATCCCAGGAGCTAAGTTGTCGGGGCTTCATGCCCTGGTAGGGTCACCCAAGGCAAACAGGTCCTGGGTGAGGGACCAGACAAAGCGTGGCTCACAAGACCCCCATGATGACAAACAAAATTGGAAATACGTTTCCCTCGCCCGGACGCGGGTCACCGGGCCCCCTGAGCCAGGCCCGGGGTAGGGCTCGAGGGCGCGCCTGGTGGCGAGCCTACACCTATGGGGCTCGGCCGGGCACAGCCCGAAGAGGCAACGTAGGACCCCCTTCCCATGGGCTCACCACCCATGGGAGGGGCCAAGGGGCGGGTGCAGTGTGAGATGGGCGGCGGCCGAAGGCAGGGGCCTTGGCGGTCCGATCCTCGGCTGCAGAAGCGCTCTAGGGACGTGGAATGTCACCTCTCTGGCGGGGAAGGAGCCTGAGCTGGTGCGGGAGGTCGAGAGGTTCCGGCTAGATATAGTCGGCCTCGCCTCGACGCACGGCATGGGCTCCGGAACCAGTCTCCTTGATAGGGGTTGGACTCTCTTCCCTCTGGAGTTGCCCCTGGTGGGAGGCGCCGAGCAGGGGTGGAAATACTTATTGCCCCGGCTCGGTGCCTGTACGTTGGGGTTCACCCGGTAGACGGAGGGTAGCCTCCCTCCGCCTTCGGGTGGGGGGACGGGTCCTGACTGTTGTTTGTGCTTATGCTCCAAACAGCAGCTCAGAATACCCACCCTTTTGGAGTCCTTGGAGGGTGTTTGAGAACACTCCTTCCGGGGACTCCCTCGTTTTGCTGGGAGACTTCAATGCTCACGTGGGCAACGATAGTGAGACCTGGAGGGCGTGATTGGGAGGAACGGCCCCCGATCTGAACCAGAATGGTGCTTTGTTGTTGGACTTCTGTGCTTGTCACAGATTGTCCATAACGAACACCATGTTCAAGCATAAGCGTGTCCATATATGCACCTGGCACCAGGACACCCTGGGCCGCAGTTCAATGATCGACTTTGTGGTCGTGTCGCCGGACTTGCGGCCGCATGTCTTGGACACTCGGGTGAAGAGAGGGGCGGAGCTGTCAACTGATCACCACCTGGTGGTGAGTTGGCTCGATGGTGGGGAGGATGCCGGTCAGGCCTGGCAGGCCCAAACGTATTGAGGGTCTGCTGGGAATGTCTGGCAGAGTCTCCTGTCAGAAGGAGCTTCAACTCCCACCTCCGGGAGAGCTTCAACCATGTCCCGGGAGGCGGGGGACATTGAGTCCGAGTGGGCCATGTTCCGTGCCTCTATTGTCGAGGCGGCTGACGGGCTGTGGCCGCAAGGTCGTCGGTGCCTGTCGCGGCGGTAATCCCGAACCCGCTGGTGGACACCGGCAGTGAAGGATGCCGTCAAGCTGAAGAAGGAGTCCTATCGGACCTTTTTGGCCTGTGGGACTCCGGAGGCAGCAGATAGGTATCGGCGAGCCAAGCGGAGCGCGGCCGGCGGCGGTCGCTGAGGCAAAAACTCGGGCATGGGAGGAGCTCGGTGAGGCCATGGAGAACGACTTCCGAGCGGCTTCGAGGAGGTTCTGGACCACCATCCGGCGTCACAGGATGGGGAAGCAGTGCACTGTCAACACTGTGTACAGTGGGGATGGGGCGCTGCTGACCTCGACTCGGGACGTTGTGGGTCGGTGGAGGGAATACTTCAAGACCTCCTCAATCCCACTGACATGCCTTCCAGCGAGGAAGCAGGGTCTGGGGACTCGGGGTGGGCTCTCCTATCTCTGGGGCTGAGGTCGCCACGGTGGTTAAAAAGCTCCGTGGTGGCAGGGCCTCGGGGTGGATGAGATCCGCCCGGAGTCCCTCAAGGCTCTGGATGTTGTGGGGCTGTCTTGGTTGACACGACTCTGCAGCGTCGCGTGGACATCGGGGGCAGTGCCTCTGGACTGGCAGACCGGGGTGGTGGTCCCCCTCTTCAAGAAAGGGGACCGGAGGGTGTGTTCCAACTACAGGGGATCACACTCCTCAGCCTCCCTGGTAAGGTCTATTCAGGGTTCTGGAGAGGAGGTCCGTCGGATGGTTGAACCTCGGATTCAGGAGGAGCAATGTGGTTTTCGTCCTGGTCGCGAAACTGTGGACCAGCTCTACACCCTCCGCGGGGTCCTGGAGGGTGCATGGGAGTTTGCCCAACCAGTCTACACATGTTTTGTGGACTTGGAGAAGGCTTTCGACCGTGTCCCTCGGGGAGTCTTGTGGGGGGTGCTCCGGGAGTATGGGGTACCGGACCCCTTGATACGGGCCATTCGGTCCCTGTACGACCGGTGCCAGAGCTTGGTCCGCATGGCTGGCAGTAAGTCGGACTTGTTCCCGGTGAGGTTGGACTCCGCCAGGGCTGCCCTTTGTCACCGGTTCTGTTCATAACTTTTATGGACAGAATATCTAGGCGCAGCCGGGCGTTGAGGGTCCGGTTCGGTGGCCTGAGGATTGGGTCACTGCTCTTTGCAGATGATGTGGTCCTGTTGGCTTCATCGGGCCGTGACCTCCAGCTCTCGCTGGAGCGGTTCGCAGCCGAGTGTGAAGCGGCTGGTATGAGAATCAGCACCTCCAAATCCGAGACCATGGTTCTCAGCCGGAAAAAGGTGGAGTGCACTCTCCGGGTCGGGAGGAGATCCTGCCCCAAGTGGAGGAGTTTAAATACCTCGGGGTCTTGTTCACGAGTGAGGGAAGGATGGAGCCGGAGATCGACAGGCGGATTGGTGCGGCGTCGGCAGTGATGCAGACGCTGCATCGGTCTGTCGTGGTAAAGAGGGAGCTGAGCCTAAAGGCAAAGCTCTCGATTTACCGGTCGATCTATGTTCCTACCCTCACCTATGGTCACGAGTTGTGGGTAGTGACCGAAAGAACGAGATCGCGAATACAAGCGGCTGAAATGAGTTTCCTCCGCAGGGTGTCTGGGCTCTCCCTTAGAGATAGGGTGAGGAGCTCGGTCATCCGGGAGGGGCTCAGAGTAGAGCCGCTGCTCCTCCGCGTCGAGAGGAGCCAGATGAGGTGGCTCGGGCATCTGGTTAGGATGCCTCCTGGGCGTCTCCCGGGTGAGGTGTTCCGGGCACGTCCCACCGGGAGGAGGCCCCGGGAAGACCCAGGACACGCTGGGAGACTATGTCTGGAAGAGCTGGACGAAGTGGCCGGGGAGAGGGAAGTCTGGGTCTCCCTGCTTAGGATGCTGCCCCCGCGACCCGACCCGGAGAAGCGGTAGAAAATTGATGGATGGATGGAATCAGAACTGATAAAAAATAAACAAAGTACAAAAACCAACAGAACAAATACTCAGCACATAACAGTACCCGCCCCCTACGAAACGCCTCTTGGCGTTTTAACAGGAGGCATAGGCTTAAGCATATGAAAGTCCCTTATCAAAATTTTATCCAGGACAAAGCGGGAGGGGATCCAACTTCTCTCCTCGGGACCGTAGCCCTCCCAATCCACGAGGTATTGGAGACCACGGCCCTGACGACGAACGTCCAACAGCTTGCGGACACTATAAGTCTCACCCCCCTCAATAAGGGGGATGGGGGTGGCTCAGGGGCGGGACACAAAGGGTGGGTTACAAGGGGTTTGAGGCGGGAAACATGGAAAGTGGGTTGAATTCTTCTCATGGTGGAAGGTCATTTTAATCTAACTGCAGTGGGGCTGATGATCTTAATTATGGGAAAGGGTCCAATAAAACAGGGTGCGAGCTTACGATGGTCCATCTTTAGGGGAATGTCTCTTGTGGTCAACCAGACCCGCTGCCCAATATGGTAACGGGGAGCCTTGGAGCGTCCTTTGTCCGCAGTCTCCTTCATACGGGCACTGGCTCGGAGAAGGTTGCAGCGTGTGAGGTTCCAGGTGCGGCGACATCGACGGATGAAGAACTGAGCAGAGGGGACTCCCACCTCCTCCTCCTGGCTGGGAAACAAAGGTGGTTGGTAACCCAGGGAACATTCAAAAGGGGACATTCGGGATGAGGAAGAGGTTTGGGAGTTGATGGCATACTCTGCCCAGGGAAGTTGTTGGCTCCACGAGGAGGGTTACGAGAACACAGACAGCGCAGAACCGTCTCAATGACTTGATTAGCCCGCTCTGTCTGGCCATTAGATTGGGGATGAAAACCTGAAGAAAGACTAACGGATGAACCAATAAGTAAACAAAAAGCTTTCCAAAACATGGCGATAAACTGGGGACCTCTGTCGGAAACAATATTATTGGGGATACCATGTAAACGAAAAACGTGTTGGATAATGAGTGTGGCTGTCTCCTTAGCAGAGGGAAGTTTGGGTAAAGGAATAAAATGTACAGCTTTAGAAAATCGATCAATAACAGTCATAATGGCGGTGTTGTTGTTGGAGGGGGGTAAACCAGTGACAAAGTCAAGAGCTATGTGGGACCAAGGGCGGTGAGGATGGGTAGGGGCTGTAATAAACCAGAGGGATGCTGATGGGAATTCTTGTTCTGGGCACAGACAGAACAGGCAGAAATAAAGCTCCTAATATCCTGGGCCATGGCAGGTCACCAAAAACGTCTCTGGATAAATGTAACAGTTCTGTTTATGCCCGGATGACAGGACAGGCGAGAGGAGTGACCCCACTGAAGCACCTGGGATCGAACAGATCTAGGCACGAAGAGGCGGTTGGAGGGACAGCGACTGGGACCGACCTCTCCCTCAAGGCGGAGCGTACCGTAGACTCTATGATGAGCTGAACGCCGTTGATCGAGCACTGTCGAGGCAAGATGGTGTCAGGGACGGAAACCTTGGAGATCGGTTAGAATCGGTGAGAAAGAGCATCAGGCTTGGTATTCTTAGACCCAGGTCGATAAGATAAGACAAAATTAAACCTAGAAAAAAACAACGACCAACGAGCCTTTTAGCAGTATGTAAATATTCCAAGTTCTTATGGTCGGTCCAAACCAGAAAAGGAACTTCAGCCCCCTCCAGCCAGTGCTTCCATTTCTCTAAAGCGAGCTTGACCGCGAGCAGTTCCCTATTGCCAATGTCGTAGTTCTGCTCCGTGGGGCTGAGACTATGGGAATAGAAGGCGCAAGGATGAACCTTCTTATCCTTAGCAGAGCGTTGGGAAAGAATGGCTCCTGCCCCAATGTTGGAGGCGTCGACCTCGACGATAAACTGGGCGTGGGATTGGGATGAATAAGAATGGGATCAGATGTAAAGCGTTGTTTGAGCATCCGGAAAGCTTCTTCTGCTTGAGGGTTCCAGTGAAAACGGATCTTAATGGAAGTGAGGGCGGTGAGTGGAGCTGCAATGGTGCTGTAATTCCTGATGAATCTCCTATAAAAATGAGCAAAACCCAAAAAGCGTTGTAACTCCTTACGGTTCTCTGGCTGGGGCCAGTCCAAGATGGCCTTGATCGTCTGTGGATCCATCTGGATGCTCCCAGCCGAGATGACGTAGCCCAGGAAGGTGGTGGTGTGACAATGAAAATCACATTTATCGGGTTTCACATAGAGTCTGTTCTCCAGAAGACGCTGGAGAACTCTGTGGACATGAGTGACATGTTCATCCATATTCTTGGAAAAGATAAGAATATCATCTAGATAAACAAAAACAAACTGGTTGATGAAATCCCTAAGAACATGGAAACTCCTGTTCTGGAAAACAGCAGGGGCATTGGTTAACCCGAACGGCATAACCAGGTACTCCCAGTGACCTGTCGGGGTATTAAACGCAGTCTTCCACTCATCCCCCTCACGAATGCGCACCAGGTGGTAGACGTTGCGCAGGTCCAACTTCGTGAAGACAGTGGCTCCTTGAAGTTGTTCAAATGCTAATGTCATGAGGGGGAGAGGGTAGCGATTCTTAACAGTAATGTCATTGAGAGACCGGTAGTCAATGCAGGGACGAAGAGAACCGTCCTTCTTGCCCACGAAGAAGAACCCCGCTCCAGCGGGTGAAGATGAAGGCCGAATGATGCCAGCAGTCAATGACTCCTGAAGGTAGGCAATCATGGTCTCAGTCTCGGGACGGGATAAGGAGAACAACCGCCCCCTGGGGGAATAGTACCGGGTAAAAGTTTGATGTCGCAGTCGTAGGGACGATGGGGAGGGAGGCGGGTGGCTCGGGACTTACTGAAAACCTCCTTGAGGTCCAGATACTCGGAAGGGAAGACAGACAGGTCAGGTTCTTTCTCGGAAATCAGGGAACTCGGAACAGAAGACAGGGGACTTGGAACAGAAGAATGGGCTTGCTGCAGGCATTGGGAAAGACATTGTGGGCTCCAACCCACAATCTTGTGACTGCTCCATTCCAGGGAAGGATTATGCTTAACAAGCCAGGGATGACCAAGAACAATAGGTGCGTGAGGAGAATCGATGATGTGCAGCTTTATCCTCTCCTGATGGTTGCCGGAGATGCGCAAAGTCAAGGAAGAGCTGGTATGGGTTATGTGGGCAAGAGTTTGCCCGTTGAGTGAGTTGACCACCAGAGGAAGTGAAAGCCTGGAAACCGGAATTCCCCACCTGGTAGCCACACCAGCGTCAAGGAAGCTCTCTTCAGCGCCCGAGTCAATGAGAGCGGTGGTCTCTCGCCTCTGACCCTCCCACTCGATAGTCACAGGCAGGCAGGTCCGTTGTTTGGAGGAGCGTTCGATCAGAATGACACCCACTAGTGCTCCTCTCTCAACTAGTGGGCGTTGGTTTTTACCGGACAGCTGGAGATGAAATGCCCTGACTCCCCTCAGTAAAGACAGGACTTAGTAGCCATCCTGTGGTCACGCTCCTGACGGGAAAGTCGAGCCCGATCCAGCTGCATGGGTTCAGGATCAGGGATAGCTGAAGGAGCTGCTCTGGGATGGTTGTTGACTCTGGCAGGCGACCTGAACCCGGCCGTCTCAGGCCCAGGAACAACCCCAGAGCTACGCCAACGGCGACGCTCCTTGAAGCCTGGAGTCAAACTCGGATGGCCAGGCTGACGAGGTCGTCGAAAGACTCAGGTAGGTCACGTGTCAGGATCTAGTCCTTGAGATGTTCGGATAGCCCAAAGATGAACGCGTCGTAAAGCGCCTTCCTTCCCCAGCCACAGGAGTTAGCCAAAGTCTGGAAGTGGATGGCGTAGTCAGAGACCGACCTTCCCTCCTGGCGTAGGTAGAGCATCTCCCGGGCAGCTTCGTGACCCTGTTTGGACCGATCGAAGACCCTCCTCATCTCCTCGGAAAACAAGCCAAAACCTTGGCAGTAGGGAAAAGACCCCTCCCACGCCTCCTTCTGTGAGCCGGTTGGACTTAGGTCTGGTGATGACCATTTTGTGTACAGGCCCAGGTTTCACTCCCTGACAAAAAAAAGACACAACATACAATCACTACAAGAGAGAAGAAAAGGAAAAAGGGAAACAGCACAGAAAAGAAACAAACAAAAAAAAGAAAAAAGAAAACCTGGTAAGGCAAAATATGTGTAATATTTTAAGATACTAAGACAACAAAACAAAATGCATTAAAATATGGACTGCTCTCCGTCAAATAGCCCATGGAAAGTATTAATCAGGACTATAGCAATGACAGAGCAAATTTATTTTGTATTTATTTAAGTTGCACTTAAAAAATACTAGACAGTTTTAGACTTCTGATGCTGTTGTTCCTTCGGTTATACTTAAATATAATGAATACCAGGACTATTAGATTAGATTAGATTAGATTCACTTTATTGTCATTGCCAGTGCAAACACAAAACAACGAAATTAAGGAGGGTCTAACCAGAAGTGCAAATAGCAGTTATGTACAACTATACAGTATAGAGAGTAAGTGCAATAGTAAGTACACTCTAATATACACTATGCAGGGTATACAGAGTTGGATGAGTGGAATAAATAGGTAAAGGTGCTATAAGGTAGTACATAATATACACATGAGAGCATGAGATATATACATATATACATACATATACATGAGATACAGTACTACTGATACTATAGGTGGATTATAATACACTATAAGGTAGATACATGCGATATGGGAGTTATATACATGATTACAATATACAATATTACAGGTAGACTATGCTATGGATGTGGACTGTGCCCTGTGAGGTGGTATGGAGTTCAGCAGTGTGACAGCTGAGGGGAAGAAGCTGTTCTTAGTCCTGTTGGTTCTGCCTGGGAGGCTGCAGCAGCGTGCCCCAGAGCGAGTGCCACATAGGGGGGTGAGAAGCGTCTCTGATGATGTTCCGTGCTCGCCAAGAGCACCGCTTCTCGTAGACTGAGTCTATGGAGGGGAGGGGGGCCCTGATGACCCGTTGGGCAGTCTTCACCACCCTCTGCAGTGATTTCCGGTCTTTGGCGGAGCAGTTGCCATACCAGTTACCAGACCGAGATGCAGGTGGTGAGGATGCTCTCGATGGTACAGCGGTAGAAGTTCATCAGCACCTGAGTGGAGAGGCGGAGTTTCGCCAGCTTCCTCAGGAAGAAGATGCGCTTGTGGGCCTTCTTGACAGGGGCTGAGGTGTTGGGGGTCCAGGCGAGATCCTCAGAGATGTGGACTCCCAGGAACTTAAAGCTGGTGACACGTTCAACCTCCTGGTCGTGGATGTTGACAGGGGTGTGCGTGCCTTTAACGTTCCTTCTGAAGTCCATGATGGTCTCTTTGGTCTTCTTGGTGTTGAGCTCCAAGTTGTTCTCGGCGCACCACTCTACCAGATGCTCTACCTCTTCTCTGTATGCCGTCTCGTCGTTGTTACTGATGAGCCCGACCATGGTGGTGTCGTCTGCAAACTTGACGATGATGTTCGAGTCGTGCACAGGTTTGCAATCGTGGGTGAAGAGGGAGTAGAGGAGGGGGCTCAGCACGCAGCCCTGCGGAAGGCCAGTGTTCAGGGTTAGTGATGGGGAGATGAGCCTGTCCAGTCTGACATGCTGGGGCCTGTTGGTTAAAAAGTCCAGTAACCAATTGCAGAGGGAGGGGTCAATGCCAAGGTCGTTGAGCTTGGTGATCAGTTTGGATGGGATGATGGTGTTAAATGCCGAGCTAAAGTCAATGAACAGGAGTCTGACGTAGGTGTTGCTCTGGTCCAGGTGGCAGAGCACAGGCTGTAGCGCTGCAGAGATGGCGTCGTCCGTGCTCCTGTTCTGACGATGGGCAAACTGGTAGGGGTCGAGTGATGGTGGGATGCGTGACTTGAGATGAGCCAGGACCAGCCTCTCGAAGCACTTCATGATGGTCGATGTTAGTGCCACGGGGCGGTAGTCATTAGGGCTCGTTGGGGAGGCGTGCTTAGGCACAGGCACAATGGAGGTGGATTTGAAGCACGTAGGGATCTTAGCTTGGGCCAGGGACAGGTTGAATATGTCTGTCAGGACCCCGGTCAGTTGCTCAGCACAGGCGGTGAGTACACGTCCGGGGATGCCGTCAGGGCCCGCAGCCTTACGTGGGTTGGTTCTCTTCAGTGCAGCGCGCACTGGGGGAGAGGATGAGGGGCTGGTGGTTGGCAGGGAGGGTAGCCTTGGTGGCTATCTCGTGGTTGTTCCTGTGGCGTGGGTGGGTTTGAAGTCAGTAATGGCCTGCAGGCCTTGCCACATGCGCCTGGGGTCAGATTCGCTGAAGTGCTCCTCGACCTTTAGCTTGTGGCTGTGCTTGGCCCTCTTGATGCCCCTTTTCAGATCATCCCTGGCTGATCCTGACCTGAAGGCGGTGTCGCATGCCTTCAGCAGCTGGCGGACCTGTCCATCCATCCACGGCTTCTGATTAGGGAAGATTGTAATCCGTTTTGTGATGGTGGCATCATTGATGTTAGTTTTGATGCAGTTCACAACAGAAGAGGTGTAGGAGTCAATGTCTGTGTGGGAGTCCAGTGTGGCAGCTACAGCATGGCTATTCCAGTTGGTGTGAAGAAGCCGATGCTGTAGAATGGGCTCTGCCCCCTCAGGCCAGACTTTCACTGTCTTCACTGAGGGCTTGACTCGCCTGATGAGTGGCTGATATCTGGGTAGGAGGAACAGCGAGATGTGGTCCGACTGACCCAGGTGGGCGAGGGGGTAGGGCCTTATATCCGTCTTTGATGTTGGTGTAGACGTGATCTAAGGTCTTATCTCCTCTTGTGGGACAGGACACGTGTTGGTAGAATTTGGGGAGAACAGTCTTTAGGCTGGAGTGGTTGAAATCTCCAGCGACAATGAAGACAGTCTCCGGGTGGCGTGTCTGTTGTTTGCTAATGGCTGCATGCAGTTATTTCATAGCTAGCTTAACATTAGCATCCGGTGCTATGTAAGCTGCGGTTGTAATTATTGATGTAAATTCTCTGGGCAAGTAGAATGGTCTGCTTTTAATCATGACATCATGACATTAGGTCTATGAATGGCATCTCAACACTTACTGCTGTCCTGGGCTTGTGCCACTGTTGCTCTGACTCAGTGCAGGCATGGACAGGGGTTACAACCTGCACATTCAGCTCTGAATAGTGTGCGGTTTGAAACAGCAGGGCAACCATGTGATTACACACTGCAGTGCCTGCCACACATTAACATCGATATGATGTCAGTATGACAGGGTCTGAATCCCGGAGTACTATCTGTAAAAATGGAGAAAACTTTGGTAACATGACACAGATGAGTGTTTAATAGAGCAGAGAGCAAAACATATGGCACTGATTTGAATAATAGGTAAGTTGCTGGGGCAAATGTGATCATTAAATAAAAACAACATCATGGGTTGTTAATACTGTACCTTATAGTGATCAATTTTATTTTGAGAGACCTGATGAAAACATACTAATATGCCACTAGATAATCAATGATTTACAAGAAACTATAATACCGTTACCCCAATAACCTTGCCTATACTCGTTTTTCAGCTGAAATGTATTAGACCGAACCAACAACACTGAACTTGAACAGCTGTTATTTTGAACTGATGCCTTTATCAAACTTCTCAAAATGGGAATGCTGGTATAAGTCGTGCCTTTTAAATCATGACGATTAGATAGATTAGATAGTCAAGAGGGTTCTGATCGTATTGCCAGATTAGCATTTATACCTTGAGAAGTTTGACATAGCGTTACCATCCTTGAACTGGAACTGATGGTGAACTCGAACAGATCAACCTTATGCTAACCATCCCTACTCTCAGTCTGTGGGGCTTCTCGTTCTTTCACATTGACCTGTGACAGGCTGCCCTGATGCGAACATCGGCAGTCATCCTGTCTCGGTTTGACACTGGTGAAAAATGAGGAAGACAACATAAAGATCTTACATAGGTAACTGTTATTGAGCAACCCACCAGCTAACGCTAATGCTAGGTAATAGACAGC
>JAINUG010000522.1:180000-190372 GCA_029706075.1 Aldrovandia affinis | reverse complement strand
CCTTAACGACACCAAAAAAGACCAACAATATTTAATATTAAATTAAATATTTACTTTGTAAAAGAACAAAATAAAATATTGAATGCTTTCCATTCACATACAGTAAATGTGGTTTTTGCTTTGTTTCACGATTGTGGTATATTTGCCAAGATCAGCTTTGAGCCAGATCACCATTCCTCCTGAGTCTCTACCACGGTGCACTGTGCTCAGCTTAACTAATGTCTCTCTCTCATACCTGGATCCGGTCCAGTATGCCGGTGCTGTCCATTCTGCTGGCCACATTCACCGTGTTCCCCAGATATCATACTGAGGCTTATGAGCCCGATCACCCCCGCAATCACAGGGCCATGATTCACTCCTGCAACGGGAGAGAGACATTAACACTGCACTGAGAGAGAGAGAGAGAGAGAGAGAGAGAGAGAGAGAGAGAGAGAGAGAGAGAGAGAGAGAGAGAGAGAGAGAGAGAGAGAGAGAGAGAGAGAGAGAGAGAGAGAGAGAGAGACATTAACACTGCACTGAGAGAGAGAGAGAGAGAGAGAGAGAGAGAGAGAGAGAGAGAGAGAGAGAGAGAGAGAGAGAGAGAGAGAGACATTAACACTGCACGGAGAGAGAGAAAGACATTAACACTACACTGAGAGAGAGAAAGAGAGAGAGGGAGAGAGAGAGAAAGAGAGAGAGAGGGCGGGCTGGGAGGGGTACATACCTATCCTCAGTTTGTAGTTGCTGAAAGAGTGTGTGTTGAAGTTTTCTAATGAGCTCATCATCGCCAGTCCACCATGCTGCGCACATGGCTGTAGGACATACTGCTGTCCTGTAGGGGGCAGTACAGAGCTGTTAGACAAAGCACACTCTCTCACACACACACATACACTCACACACACACACACACACACACACACACACACACACACATACACTCACACACATACACTCACACACACACACACACACACACACACACACACACACACACACACACACACACACACTCACACACATATACACACACATACACACACACACACACACACACACACACACACACACACACACACACACACACACACACACACACAGACACACACACATATACACTCACACACAGACATACATACACTCACACACACACACACATACACACACACACACACACACACACACACACACACACACACACACACACACACACACACACACACACTCACTTACACACTCACACACACACACACACTCACAATCAATGAGAAAAAAAGACCATTTAAAAATCACGCGTAGAACAATTAAATTAAATGAGAAGTTATAAATACTATACTTTATCTCATCTCATCTCATCTTCAGCCGCTTATTCCTAGTTAGGGTCGCGGGGGGCTGGAGCCTATCCCAGCATGCGTTCCGGGCGAGAGGCAGGAATACACCCTGGACAGGTCGCCAATCCATCGCAGGGCACACACACCATTCACTCACACACTCATACCTACGGGCAATTTAGACTCTCCAGTTAGCCTAACGTGCATGTCTTTGGACTGTGGGAGGAAACCGGAGTACCCGGAGGAAACCCACGCGGACACGGGGAGAACATGCAAACTCCGCACAGAAAGGCCCCCGGCCTGGATTCAAACCCGAGACCTTCTTGCTGTGAGGCGACAGTGCTATCCACTGCACCACCGTGCCGCCTCTACTATACTTTATATAAGTATAAATATAGTATCTGTGTCTGGCCCGTTTCTGCAGAGCTGCACTCTTCATGCGCAGACAGACAGACAGACTGCGGGCGCTCAGTGGGCCAGAGGAGGCTGTGACTGACAGCCCTCCCAGCCAATGGAGCACCGCCCTGCGGGGCTGCTGGCCGCCGTCGCCATGCGTACAGCCAGTCACAGACCTCGGGACACGCCCACACACCAGAACCCGGTGTCTTAGCTGGAGGCCCTTGTTTTGTGAATGAAACCGCTGGGAGAGACGTTGCCATGGCCACGATGGATTCATTGGATATCCAGGCCTCCCGGGTGGTCTAGCGGTTACAATGTTCGACGCTGGCCACTGTGACCGGGGTTCCATTCCACTGGCCACGCCAGAGTCGGCTCTGCCCGGGAGCGCCACCAGGGGGCGGCAATTGGCTGTGCGCCCCAGGGAGGGGGGAGGGAAGCCGATACGAGGTCGCTGCGTATATTAGTGGCTCTGTGTGCATACCAGAGTTATGGTGACGGCTTGGTGGGTTCCGGCTCGGAGGAGGCGGGGCCCAGCCGCATGCCACTGCCGGTATCAGGACTACGTCAGCGAACTCGTAAGATATATGAGGGAGGGGGCAGTGTGGTGGAGTGGTTAGGGAACTGGGCTTGTAACTCAGAGGTTGCAGGTTCGATTCCCAGGTGGGGGCACTGCCGTTGTACCCTTGAGCTAAAGGTACTTAACCTGAATTGCTTCAGTAAAATATCCAGCTGTACAAATGGATTGTATGTAAAGAAATGTAAACTGTAAGTCGCTCTGGATAAGAGTGTCTGTTAAATGCCTGCAACGTAATGTAATGGGGATAATTGACGTGAAAAATAGAGGGTATCATTGGACACAAAAAAAAAGGGGAAAAAAACAGCAAAAACAGAAAATATAAAAAAATCATAAAAATGTGATATTCAGCAGAGCGCCGAGGATCTGAGAAGGTCGCTGAACGTGTGGTGTTAAACGCGTGGTGTTAAACGCGTGGTGTTAAACGCGTGGTGTTAAACGCGTGGTGTTAAAGGTGTGGTGTTAAACGCGTGGTGTTAAACGCGTGGTGTTAAAGGCGTGGTGTTAAACGTGTGGCGTTAGATTTGGGGGCAGCTTTGTGGTCTTTTCGGGGGTGCCTCACCTTGGGGTCCTGTCTGTTGTAGCACTGGTTCAGACCCGACACAGCCATGTAGCTGCTGCTGATGGTCTTGATCTTCTCCACGCTCCTCGCGGTCTCGCCTCTTCTCTGTCCTGGTCCCTCATTGGTGGAACGACCTCCCGCAATCGGTCAGGACTGCGGAATCACTTCCAATCTTCCGCAAGAGACTCAAAACCCACCTCTTCAGACTCCACTACCCCTGATCTCTGTCCATCTAGCTAAATTGTCTTCACCACTGTCTACTTGTTCAACACTATACTCTTTAAAAAAAAAAAAAAAAAAAAATTAAAAATGTAAAATACCTTTTCCTTCCCGGTGTTACAGGTATGGTACGCAGATGCCTGCAATGATGTCTATTGCTGTATTCCTGCACTGATCTCGTGCGCTAACTGTGATTGTTCCTACCATGTATTGATGCACATCTTGTAAGTCGCTCTGGATAAGAGCGTCTGCTAAATGCTTAAAATGTAAAATGTAATGTAAAATGTATGCAATCCTGTCTCGTGTCGAATAAGTAAGATTGTACTAAGATTGTAACTAAGTTCGTTATTATGACTCGATAACAAGGCGTATTAACCACTTGTTAAATACCATATCAACTGTGGGTTGAAAGGCTAAAGTCGTGCAAGTGAGGTCACGAATTCTTCCGTGTTCATGACGATCAATGAACTGTCAAAAAGGACCCCTGACCGCTGATCAATACACCGTTAAAGGACGCAATCATGACGTCACCGCGCAAAGCACGTCCATTGCGCGTAAACAAAGCCTGACGTGACGTCACATCCTACATATCGCACTCCGGTGGCTGGTATGGCGGGAGAAGAGTTATACCTAGTATAAGTTTTATAAGTGTATGTGCAGTCTTTTATAAAGCTCAACATTTTACACGGACATTCCCCCGAATAGTGACGTAGTCTTTGCGATCAGTGACAACGAGCGACCTCGCATAGCGTAGCTGTAACGTTACAACTGTCCCGGTTGAAGAACAGCCATTAGCTTTGAAAAGTCCGCTTTTTCACAGCAGTTGCGGTTGTATCCGATATGGACGCGGAAGTAACCTCGGGTATGTAATCCGCTAACCTGTTAATGTGCTTGGTTTTGCTTTTTGCGTGCTATGTGTACGTGTAGAACGTTACCTTGCTTACACATTGCCAGGCAAAGTTTGTCCCCCACCACTATCTTCATTCTCTCCGTTCAGAGGCCGGAATATGACCTGCGCTAACTATGCTAATGTTAGACAGGCTATGCTACGGATCGTCTGGGGTATCTGTTACCTGATCCGGGGTGACCGGCATCTTACCCCGGGTCGATATGGGAGGGCCTTGGTTTACAGCGAACCAGTTTAAATAACCTAGCAAGCAAGCAAACAAAATATTAAAACTGTTGATTTATGAAGTCCAGTGTTCATATACTGCAGTGTCCAGCCAGCTAGTGTGAATATACTGTATTAACCCTCTCTCAGTGCAGTGTTAATGTTTCTTTCTTTCTGTCTGTCTGTGTCTGTCTGTCTGTCTGTCTGTCTGTCTGTCTGTCTCTCTCTCTCTCTCTCTCTGTCTCTCTCTCTCTCTCTCTCTCTCAGATCACAGTCTCCTGCACGCGTCTCTGCGTACCCTGGCTCCGCCCATGCAGCTGGTCATGGCGGCGATGTGGCGGGTGATGCAGTTGAAGGAAGTGTTGCATTATGGGAAGCTGGAGGAGTTTGTGTCATCTGTCTCAGAGACGACCCCTGGGCTGCTGAGTTACAGACACAGGGCCAAGCTAACGCTGGGGCTACGAGCACGGGTGAGAGGGGCGGGGCTAGGCTGGGTGAGAGAGGCGGGGTCAGAGAGGGGCGTGGCTAGGCTGGGTGAGAGAGGCGGGGTCAGAGCAGAATCCAGACTCTGGGGTTGAAATGGCCGATCCTGATTCTGTCTCTCTCTCTCTCTCTCTCTCTCTCTCTCTCTCTCTCTCTCTCTCTCTCTCTCTCTCTCTCTCTCTCTCTCTCTCTCTCTCTCTCTCTCTCTCTCTCTCTCTCTCTCTCTCTCTCTCTCTCTCTCTCTCTCTCTCTCTCTCTCTCTCTCTCTCTCTCTCTCTCTCTCTCTCTCTCTCTCTGTAGATGATCTTGGAGCTGTGTCGCAGCCAGGAACCCCCCAACCCCATCACCATTCTGCCCCACCTGGACAGGATCCGACCACCACTGTGCAAAGGGGTAAGGGCCTCCCCGCTTAGGTGTGTGTGTGTGTGTGTGCGTGCGCGTTCATGTGTGTGAGAGTGTGTGTGTAACCGCTGCTCTGTGTTTCAGAAGAAGGATATGAAGGTGGAGACGTCGGCTCGGTCCTTTCAGCTGCTGGTGACAACCCTTCTGAAGAGCCGTGCGGAAAGAGAGCACTTCTTCCAGGTTTGGCCCCGCCCTCCCTGTCTCACATCCTGCCAACCTTGCTCAGCTCCGCCCCTTCCTGCTCTGTGTTTCATATAAAATGATTGACATCAGAATCTTTACAATGATGTAATACCTTACATCCTGCACCCCAGTTTGGACGATGTGTGACCTCTGATCTCGGACACATTCGTCTTTAAACTGTAGTCATACCAACACACTTACACACACACTCTCACTCACTCACTCACTCACTCACTTCTCTGAGCAATTGCATTTGTATAAAAGAACATTTCTCATTTTTGAGCACACATTATAGCTCATGACCTGTATTAACTTTATTTTGAATACAGCCTTTTTTGTTGGTCTCAGTAGGTGTTTGTGGTTGAGATACGGTCTCTCTCTCTCTCTCTCTCTCTCTCTCAGGAGGTGTTTGTGGTTGAGATACGGTCTCTCTCTCTCTCTCTCTCTCTCTCAGGAGGTGTTTGTGGTTGAGATGCTCTCTCTCTCTCTCTCTCTCTCTCTCAGGAGGTGTTTGTGGTTGAGATACGGTCTCTCTCTCTCTCTCTCTCTCAGGAGGTGTTTGTGGTTGAGATACGGTCTCTCTCTCTCTCTCTCTCTCTCAGGAGGTGTTTGTGGTTGAGATGCGGTCTCTCTCTCTCTCTCTCAGGAGGTGTTTGTGGTTGAGATACGGTCTCTCTCTCTCTCTCTCTCAGGAGGTGTTTGTGGTTGAGATGCGGTCTCTCTCTCTCTCTCTCTCAGGAGGTGTTTGTGGTTGAGATACGGTCTCTCTCTCTCTCAGGAGGTGTTTCTGGTTGAGATGCGGTCTCTCTCTCTCTCTCTCTCTCTCAGGAGGTGTTTGTGGTTGAGATGCGGTCTCTCTCTCTCTCTCTCTCTCAGGAGGTGTTTGTGGTTGAGATGCGGTCTCTCTCTCTCTCTCTCTCAGGAGGTGTTTGTGGTTGAGATGCGGTCTCTCTCTCTCTCTCAGGAGGTGTTTGTGGTTGAGATGCGGCTCTCTCTCTCAGGAGGTGTTTGTGGTTGAGATGCGGTCTCTCTCTCTCTCTCTCAGGAGGTGTTTGTGGTTGAGATGCGGTCTCTCTCTCTCTCTCTCAGGAGGTGTTTGTGGTTGAGATGCGGTCTCTCTCTCTCTCTCTCTCTCTCTCTCTCTCAGGAGGTGTTTGTGGTTGAGATGCGGTCTCTCTCTCTCAGGAGGTGTTTGTGGTTGAGATGCGGTCTCTCTCTCTCTCAGGAGGTGTTTGTGGTTGAGATGCGGTCTCTCTCTCTCTCTCTCTGTTTGTGGTTGAGATGCGGTCTCTCTCTCTCAGGAGGTGTTTGTGGTTGAGATGCGGTCTCTCTCTCTCTCTCTCTCAGGAGGTGTTTGTGGTTGAGATGCGGTCTCTCTCTCTCTCTCTCTCTCAGGAGGTGTTTGTGGTTGAGATGCGGTCTCTCTCTCTCTCTCTCTCTCTCTCAGGAGGTGTTTGTGGTTGAGATGCTCTCTCTCTCTCTCTCTCAGGAGGTGTTTGTGGTTGAGATGCGGTCTCTCTCTCTCTCTCAGGAGGTGTTTGTGGTTGAGATGCGGTCTCTCTCTCTCTCTCTCAGGAGGTGTTTGTGGTTGAGATGCGGTCTCTCTCTCTCTCTCTCTCAGGAGGTGTTTGTGGTTGAGATGCGGTCTCTCTCTCTCTCTCTCTCAGGAGGTGTTTGTGGTTGAGATGCGGTCTCTCTCTCTCTCTCAGGAGGTGTTTGTGGTTGAGTACGGCCCCCAGTTTGATGCTGCATTACAGAAGCTCTTTTGGGAGTTTTTGTCCAGGCTGGACCAGCTGCTGCCCCTGCCGGACCTGGCTCAGGTACCCGCCCTCTCCAGAACACACCCCACCTGCCCAAACCACACACCCCACCTGCCCAAACCACATGCCCCACCTGCCCAAACCACACACCCCACCTGCCCAAACCACACACCCCACCTGCCCAAACCACATGCCCCACCTGCCCAAACCACACGCCCCACCTGCCCAAACCCCGCCCCTCTCCTCACCTCCCCAGAATGGAGTCCTTGCCTTCATCCTGTCTCATGTTGTGTTTCTGTGTGCGCACTGTTTCTGAGATCAGTTTAACCTGACGTGGTGTTAAAAGGTTTCCGTGCGTCTCCCCGTCAGACCGTGTCCTGGCTCAACACTGCCCCCTCTGTGCTGGAGGAGTGTGCGCCGGCTAATGCCACACAGCTCCTGAACACACTGCTGCAGCACCACAAACACCTGGGACATCTGGACACTGTCGGTACGTCTCAGAACACACACCTGTATACCTGTACACACACACACACACCTGTATACCTGTACACAACCTCAGAGAACACACACACACACCTGTATACCTGTACACACACACACACACCTGTATACCTGTACACACACACACATACCTGTATACCTGTACACAACCTCAGAGAACACACACACACACCTGTATACCTGTACACACACACACACACCTGTATACCTGTACACACACACACACACACACCTGTATACCTGTACACACACACACACACCTGTATACCTGTACACACACACATACCTGTATACCTGTACACACACACACCTGTACACAACCTCAGAACACACACCTGTATACCTGTACACAACCTCAGAACACACACACACACCTGTATACCTGTACACAACCTCAGAACACACACCTGTATACCTGTACACAACCTCAGAGAACACACACACACACCTGTATACCTGTACACACACACACCTGTATACCTGTACACACACACACATACCTGTATACCTGTACACAACCTCAGAGAACACACACACGCACCTGTATACCTGTACACACACACACACACCTGTATACCTGTACACACACACACCTGTATACCTGTACACACACACATACCTGTACACAACCTCAGAACACACACCTGTATACCTGTACACAACCTCAGAACACACACACACACACCTGACGTTACGAACCGCAAAACCACTCTGTCTGTCTACACAGAGTTTATTTACAACAACTTC
The DNA here is from genome assembly GCA_029706075.1 of Aldrovandia affinis. Classification (NCBI taxonomy): domain Eukaryota; kingdom Metazoa; phylum Chordata; class Actinopteri; order Notacanthiformes; family Halosauridae; genus Aldrovandia; species Aldrovandia affinis. Next base: position 182,121 of record JAINUG010000522.1, on the reverse strand, counting down.
AATAAAAAGACATACTTACGCACAACAAAGGAATAACAAAAACCAAACAGAGCAGTCTCACTCCCCCTAGCACTAGAAATGAAAGATTTCTCACCTCTCTCCCAGTGCAAATCAAAATGTGGGTTTTCCTCCGCAGACTGGTCATCCATACTCCACGCTTCCCTAACTCTCCAAAAAGTGCTCAAAAAGATAATTAGAGAAAACGGACACACAAGCTGGGTCAGAAAGCATTTACTACAAAGAACACAAGTCAGACACTGAGGGTTGTGGAGGCGGGGCCTGAGCAGAGAGGCGGGGCCTGGGCAGAGAGGCGGGGCCTGGGCAGAGAGGCGGGGCCTGAGCAGAGAGGCGGGGCCTGAGCAGAGAGGCGGGGCCTGAGCGTGACGCAGCAGGAAGAGAGGGGGAGAGACAGTGGCTGTGTTCGAAACCGCTCCCTATTTCCTATATAGTGCACTATATAGTGTGTACGCCATTTTGTAGTGCTGTTCGAATTCTAAACTGTTCATTTCAAATACCCACAATTCACAGCGATTTGTAGTGAACAGCAAATGTACCCTACAATTTATCCCGTGTACCACAATGCAATGCAGTCGTGTCATACCGTCATACATACACCTCCGTTTATGCCTCAAGAACAAAAGTTGAGCCAACAGCAGTAAAACAGAAACAGGAATCATGGTGGTAACGTTAGCTAACTGCTTTAGCCACCGATAGCTACCGTTATTATCGCTATGGGAGTTGGTGCTAGTCGTGAGCTTGTGAGTTATCCTAACGTTAGCACACGAACTAGTTAGCTCCCGACTTCTATAACGGTAGCTATTGGTGGCTAAAGCAGTGGCTAGCAGACAGCACCACAGTTGACAAAACCACACTTGCACATCATTAGAATTTCTACAATTTATTTGGTATTTAACATTCAAAACTGAACATGCAAACCCGATACCACCTGAGTACATTTCAACCTGCTGTCATGAGTGCTCGGGTTGTTTACGGGTGATACTGGGCGCGTCCGCTTGCGTCACCTGAATATCCGGCACATTTTTTTAACGCAAATGACGTTCAGTGTAGTGTCCGAAAACAGTTTAATCGTTCACTACATGGAACACTACATAGGGAGGGGGGGCAGGGGGGCAGAGCTTGGGGAACACTGGGGTGGGCGGGGCTTGGTGAAGGCGGAGCTTGGTGAACACGGGTGGGCGGAGCAGAGAGGAGGTTTTGGATGCAAACTGGACCATTTTTAGGAAACAGACCGTCTGATTCTCTTGTGCTGGTGTGGACTGTTTTTTGAGTTAACAATTTCTCCCTCTCCCCCCTCTCTCTGCCTCCCTCACCAGCCCTCCCCTCCTCCACGGGTGACTCCATCCTCTCCTCCCTCTCTCTCCCTCCCTCCGGTCTAGTGCCGACCGCCAATCAGGTGACCACAGACACTCTCGGCCAATTGGGTGGCGAGCCTACCTCTCTGACGCACCCAGCCAATCACAGGCGAGGATGGAGCTGCCCCATTACACCCGTGATAGGGCTGATATCCAATCAAGATCTGCCGTTCACAAACTCCCCTGGCAGGGGGGCCAGCAGAGCCCGGGCCATGGCCAATCACAGAGAGGAGGCGGGGCCTGGGGGAGGAGGCGGAGTCTGTGAGGAACAAGATGGCCGATCCAAACGGAGGAAACCGGAACAGGAAGAGGATGAGAACTCAGACGGACGGAGGGGTGAGAAGAGGGAGAGACGGAGAGCGAGTGAGCGCCTCAGGAGGAGGGAGGGAGTGAGGGAGGAGAGGCCTGGAAGCATGCGCCTGGTCCAACAGGAAGGGGCGGGCCTTTCCCCCATCACTTCCTGTCTGCAGCGGCAGCCCCGGGTCGTCCTGGATCGGCTGAGCCTCACGGACATCGCGAGGTCGCTGCGGAAACGGTCGCCAGCGGTGACTGAGGGAACACGGTCTCCGTGGAGACGGGGAGTTGGGTCAGTGACCCGGAAGAGGAAGTTTAACGACAACGTCAGGACCCCCCAAAAACAACTGTCACTTTCATCAGAGAAAGAGTAAGAGAGGAGTGTGTGAGCGAGCGAGCGAGTGTGTGTGTGTGTGTGTGTGTGTGTGTGTGAGTGTGTGTGTGTGTGTGTGTG